>CAEGAF010115472.1:0-43368 GCA_903067075.1 Micropoecilia bifurca
AGATGACCTGCAGACGACCTGATTATTAGGTGGGTAGGTAGAAACCATAGACATTAATACGTAGACGCCTCATGGAGAGGGCCGGCCCGTTGCTGCGATACGTAACAGCGTCCGCCATATTGAATGTGGACCAGCTGGACAGACAGGCTGAGAAATGAAATGCAGGTGATCGGTAACAGAGCCAATGATCGCCGATCCTGATCATCACCGATTTCATGGAAATCAGCCGATTATGATCGGTTACCGATCGATCGGCACACCTCTAGTTGGGACTGAGGTAGTTATGAACCAAGGTGGATTTTGTGAATAGGGAACTATTTTGGTGTTGATTTAGCCATATGTTTTGATGCTGAAAGGTTAGACGAGGACAGATTTTCAATTTAGTCGTAGAGTCCGTCAGGCTTTTATTGAAAATTGGCCCGCTATTTCAGACGTCCAAAAGTCCTGTTAAAGTTTAACTAACGCCACATTTATGTCTGTGATGGTAGAACAAAGAAGGCTTTTTTCAGGATTCACTCCCAATAACCGGTTGATGTAGGCAATATGAGTGGTTCCCAAAGAGACTGTCACATTGCTACATGTCACCCTTTGCTGCATTGGAGATATTTTTTTTATTTCCTGTTGTGTTAAGCCAAGAGAATTGACTGGCACTTGTCCAACATTCCAAGCTAAGTCTCTGTACATACATAACAACATCAGGTCAGGAAACTTTTGCTACATTTTGGTCTCTTGTTTAAAACAAATCTGCTCATTGTGGAAAACGTATGTTGTCAGCGAAGACTCATAGATACGCTTTACTCTGTACAAGCAAATGGTTACGGAAACAACTCTTGATCTGAATGTTCACAAAGTTGCACTGCCTCCTATAGGTCTGGCATATGTACAACATTTTTTCCAGTGCTATTTGTGTGCAGCACACTTTCATAAATGCTGGGGGTTTTTCGTGGGAAACCAGCGAGAAACGCTTTTGGAAACATCACCATGTAAATGGACTAAGAAATAAGAACTTTATTGGGATATTTAAATCATTGAGTATTACTTGTACATAGTGCCAAAAATTAAACCTGAAAAGTTCAGATATATATATGAAAAAAATGGATTTAGTTTTATTTCTTATTAATGGAACAGTTATGGGTAATCTGCATCGCAACACACAGAGTTCTCTGAAGATGACCAATTTTGAAAAATGTAGTCATCATGCTTCTGCAAAAAAAAACTACATTAAAATTCTTTTTACACATTTTTAACAAGGGTGCCAATAATTATGCATGTACAGTTCATCACTCGCTACACTGAAGAACAGTAGGTGTTAGATTGGGCCACAGAGGTCACTGCTACGAAACCCAAAGCAGAAGTAGCTGCCCGTTCTTGGAGGACAGCTTTAGGAGTGAAGTTCCTGTTAACTTGGAACCATCAGCATTTTTAAATGGCATAACGGAAGGAGACTTGCTGCTAAGTTGGTGTGTATAAGTTCAAATTTTTCCCCCTTTTTGACATCTTGGAACTTCTATTAGCAAAGACTCAAAAGATCAAATCCAACTGCATGTGATTAAAAACAACTTTGATCCTCACACTCAGCAAAGGCCTTGAGGCATATCTGAACATTCCATATTTTTTTTAAGCACTTCACTAATCTCTCTTATCTTCGTCATCACAGGATGATTGTCTCTCTTGCTGAATATGAACCAGTCTTAACAGATATGAAAAATCTTAATGGCCCCACTAAGTCGGAGTCGCTGTTTTTCTTGCACATGCAGGTCTTAAACACGTGTGTAGCAACCAATGCTAATCTCGATAATGTTGCCTAAGGGAGCAGTTTTCCATCTGATGAGTCTTTATGTGGGCTGCTGTCCAAAATAAACACCATAAAGGTTCTGTTGGCGTCACTCTGCTCTACTTTCTCAGTGACGCTTTTCTTACAACTGGCGAAGAGATGAAAGACATCCTCTTGACCATCCGAGTAGAGTTTACAATCGTAGTCCGTGTTGATCTATCTTGTTTTAAACACCGTAACTCTTGTAGCTCTAACTGAACGTGAGCTGTAAATCCACCAGGATGCCATCAGGAAATTTAGCATAGCAAAAAGGATCATAACTTCATTTGTCGCTGTAATTAGAAACATGTCTCTGAAGTGTACTTTTGGATCTAGGCTAAAAATTCAGCATGACTAAGCTGATTGATGTGCCCATTTGTTCACATAAAAATGTGTAGGAACGTATTTGAAAATGAAGTGAGCTCCTTTGTCAGTTTGGGCTTTCCACACTTGTCAGTTTGGGCTTTCCACACTGACTCGAATGTTCTAGTGTCTTTTACTGACAAGTCAATAAAACATCATTTTGATAAAGGTTAAGGTTACAAGTATCGGCTGTTTGCCCATTGTATAGATATGCAGGCATTTTGAGTTCACTGATTCATAAAAAAAACTAAATTATTGCCTTGAAGTAACAAGAGGTGCAACAAAAAAGATCTTTCCACTCATATCTGCCTATATGTACATCTTACCCCCAGGAAGTAATGACATTTTGAGCTGACAGCCAACTTACCACAGTTGAGGCAGAAAAAACAGTTTTTGATCACTTTCATACCTTTGCAGTTTTGGTCCTTTCTGCCTCCATAATGTGACAAAAGGAGCCACCTCTGTTATAACCAAACCCTTTCTTATATGTACAGGAAACGCTTTTTTTTAAGAAAAGGTTTTCCCTTTGGAGGTTGTTGTTTTTTCTTTATTTAGTACAGTGTTACTCGACCTTTTTTGGCCCAGCGCCCCACTAGCCCTTATCCAGGTCCCTCAACGCCCCCCAGTGGCGCAAAGAGTGGGTTTGCAGGTTTGCAGGCAGTTGGAGGAGTGCATCGCAACTTCACGGGCGCCGATTTATGCGCCGATAAATGTGTAGTTGCGTCACTGCCCCCACCAAATAACTTTCAGGCTACTTTGCACTGACCATTATTTTATTATTGACAATAAATTTTACCTTCGACCAAACGCCCCCGTAAGGCATCCCAGCGCCCCCCTTTTGATATTATTTATTGGAATAATATAACCATTTTTTAAATTATATTAATGTTGTATGAAATATCGTTCTGGCAGCAATTAATTGGTTTCTCATCTGTAAGAAACTTTCTGCTCCATCTGGCTCCTAATATAAACAATAAAACTGCAGGGTTGGCTAGATTAACGCAGCATGTTAGTTTGGTGCTGAAAAGATCAAAAGATTAAGTAGCACTAATGGCCTAACCTGACAGAACACACTCGCACACTTACACACTCATAACCAGCAGTTTCCTCTGTCAACAGAGTGATGGGGTGGAACTGGTGACGAAACCACTTCCTGTTCATTCAGCTTGTTGATTTATGCTGAAGCTCCTTGGTTTATTCAGTTTTTTCACATTTGTTTTGTTGCCTCCAGCAAAGGCATTAGCATTTTATCATGTGACTGTTTCTGTGCTTGCTATAATAACCATTACACAAAAAAATGCCATAGATGAGAAAACTTAAAGCAAAGACTATGTTAGGTTTTCTGAAAGAGAATTGTGTGTAGTGGTTAGTCAGCTTTCCCACCACCTGGTATTACTTATTACAATCAACCAATGTAACCTCACAACATTCCATATCTTTTGAGTTGTTGTAACAGTAAGACTGATGTTTTTAAAACCAGATTTAGAGGTTCACGCCAACATTAAAAGGAGAGGAAAAGTAATTCCTAAATAACAATTATGGAGTGAAAGATGGAAAAAATAAATCTGACCCATTATTTTTAGACAACTGACGACTAAAGCATCCCAGTGCCACAATCTGAACATGGCATTCAGTGGCTATGTGGTTGTTCTGCTTAATTAATTGGGCGACTGAGTCATATTTACAGAGTTCTTGCTGTGGTGACATACTGTGAACTATAATGCTACCAGGACTTAACTTAAGCTAATTATTTCAAGACATTGGTGCAAGATGGCTTTTGGAAAGTGTCTTCCAACCTGTGAGAGAGGATGAGCAGAACTATTTTAGACAATCTTCTTATTTAATTTATTTATTTAAGAAAAAAAAAGATCAGCTAAAGAAGTTTGACCTTATTATGAAAGGCAAGTTAGAAACACAAGATGTGATGTTTAACCATAACGAGCTGTAAAACCATTAACCTTTGATACTGTGCAAACATGGAGAACATTTACAGCGGTCGTTGGTTTATCCTTTTACTATGACACTGAAGCAAGAAGGATCCTGCCTTAACGAGGCTTGATGTTTATTGAAAACATCAATGAAGATGTTGTCATTGTTATGTGGATTGAAATAGTTCTCACTTTTGAGGATAAATTATAGAAATATGTTACAAGTTTTGTTGCAGAAGACTCTTAACTCAAATACAGAAATTAAAAAAAATAATTTTTATATGACTTAATTCATTGGGTATCATTGGATACCCAAGTTCAGTCCTGGAGGTCTACCATCCTGCAACCTTTACATGCATCCCTACTCCATCCCTCCTGAACCAGAAGGCTAAATCCCCTCATCTGCAGTCCTAAGTCGCAGGATGGGAGCTCAGGACCGGACTTAGACACCCCTGCTGTAAAGATTCTGGTCTGTTCATCTTTAACAATAGTACATTTTAAATGCTTAAATGGAAAGTTGACCAAATTTAATATCATGAGATCGTCATAAAATTGACGGAATAATTCCACTGAAGCCCTATGAAGCAAATTATTCCAATGTCTATTGACTAACCGATTCGATGTTGAAAATGGAGCCTTAGTTGCTTTAGCAACAAACTGTCTTGGACTTTAACCCTGAGTGGTGCTGTATTTCAATACAAACCTTCACAACATTGCTACATGTAGGCGGCTTTGCTGATATTGTGGTTTTCCTGTTCACCAATAGTGTGACCAGATCTCAAAATGCAGCACCGTACAGCTCCAAGGACCTTGCGAATACAATAAAAGAGCATATTCACTGCATGTTTATTCTGGAGTTGAATTGCTAAAATAGGATTCTGCTGTTAGCTTTCACAAGGTTACTCTTTTCACCAAGTAACTTGGTCATGAAACCGTCTAATATAGCGCACAGGAAGTACTGCAGTGAGCCGCGTTGAAGGGCACTCAGATTGGCACATTTAGTAACTAGTTCGAAGGAGTTGTTGAAAAACAGATGATCAGAACATGCTGTATGTTCGCAGGAGAGACTGTCTTATGGATCTTGAAGTTAAATTTCACTCAAAATAATCATACAACATCTTGATCATACAACACTTTGAGGAGAGTATACCTATAAATGGTGCCTGTGGCATAAGGAAGGAGTTGGAGATGCTATAAAACATATCCTCTGTCCTCCATGATGTTTCTTTTGCATATGGAAATGTATTGGTGGAGATGTTGCCAGATAGTCTTGGTCTCCTTCTGAGCCACAGCTCCCCTGGTGAGAAGTAAGTGGATGATCATGGGCCAGCTGAACTTGGATGACATACTCATCAGCAACTAGAAAGTGTTTATTGCTGATCTGTCTGAGCCCTGAGGTCTGCAAGGCTTACTTATACAGAGAAGAAATCTCATTACCAGCTGGGGGACTGAAGATTTAAGTGGATTTGAAAAGTTGTCAACACTCTATATGAGCGCCACTTTATGCACAGTGGCTGTGGGGGGAACGATTTCAGGTTTTGTAAATGTAACTTTTTTTTCTGATGGTTTATTGTTTAACAAAGGAATGGCTAATAGAAAAATCTTACATTTGATTCTCTCCTTCATTCCATCACACAGTCGAGATAGACTGACAATCATTCAGTCATTGCCCTTATAAAGATAAATGAGTCGATGCACAACATTGGGTTATTAAGAAAGATACAAGTCCAGAAACCTTTAATTACACTAGAATATTCAAGTCTAGATTGGATCAGTTCATAAATATAGGTTTTTATGCTTGTTTAATTCCGTGCTCACCTAAAATACATTGTTTTTTTATTTCACAAATAGACTATAAGTTTATGAGCTATCAGTCTGTTATAGAACATTTCTATTAAGTGTACAAGTATCCAGTTCAAGTTTGATCAGTCTTGAGTATTTGAAATATTGAGCTAGAAATTGTCAAACACAATTCTGACTTCAAATAGGTCTTCGGTTTAGTTTTCTAGTTTTAGTTTATGACTTGCGAACTATCAAACGGGTAGCAACTTCAGCATCATTAGCAGCAGTTACTCATTAGCCAGTCACTGTTCTTTTTTTTTTTACATTTATTTTAAATTATTACAGCTGAGATCTACAGATTAGCCTAGATTTCATGTTTTTTGACTAAAGAAAATGGAGTTCTCCAAGAATAACCCATGCATGCAACAACATGCAAACTCCACGCAGAAAAATCCCAGCTGAGATTTGACCCAGGAGACATCTAAGCTGTGAGGCAACAGTTGCTAACCACAACTCCACCACCGTGCAACCTCAACGATGTCCTCAGCTTAAATATGCATTTTCTGCTTGGTTTTTTTTTCTGTACAAGCACCAAAAATAAACTTCTAGCATGTTCTAGTATGATTTGGTCTAGTTTTTAAAATAATAATGGTAATCATTTTGGTATGAAGTAGACATTTTGACCTTTGATGTCAAAATGTCTACTTCCACCCACCCACTAACAAGTGACACCAAAATGGTGTCATTCACTTCACGTGTCTGTGATCACATTATGCCTGATTAACCCATGTTTGGAGGAACATACGTGTGGGATGAAATAATCTTGGCATGCACGGTAATCATTACCTCGTCACGCAATTCTTATCTCTGCAAAGAACTTTGTCAACCTTGTCATAAAAGCGTAATTCCAACCAAAGTCTCAGCTGTCACCACACCCTCAGGTTCTCCCGAGATCACCCTGTGACTCAGTCCACATATTCCAGCAATCATCAGCCAACGTTTCTCTTATATAAACCTGTGGATCAATACATAATCCTTGTTATGAGCCACCAGGAGGGGGAATTTAACCTGAGGCTATGCTGAGGTTGCAGTGGTTGATCTTAAATGGTCAGTTGAGAGGGAATCATTTACAGATGGGTGCAGATAGCCAATGGTTGCATCGATAGGGACAGGTTTATCAAGTACAAGAAGAAGGTGTGGACCCTTTTTTTTGTTTCAATCATTATGGTCAAGTGTTCCCAGTGCACATGGTGATCATAAAACAATTAGTGTAAATAGAAGTTAATAATAAATCATGCCAGCTACTTAATTAATTATAATTTATGCCTTAGGAGTTGCACCAGCTTGTTGTTGTTCTTGTTGGGCTAGTTCAATCTATTTTGAACTAGACTTCATGTTTATAAGGATGCTCCTGTTCAAGTGAACGTTATGTAATAAATTTACTCATCAACAAAGACTTTAAAGTGGCTGTTTGACCACAAGACAGATTCAATCAGCAAAGTGTTTGAATTTTAGGTTGACAGACATTGAGGTTTCAGACTAAAGGTCCTGATTGTAAGCAAATGATTAGGTTAGGTTGGTGGTCACTCACCCTTGGGGCTAATTATTTTTTGGTGTGGAGTGCTGTAGATGGCGTATAAACATTTTGCTTTGGCAATTTATAAAAAGTAACAAAAAAACTGGATGAGATTTATCATTTCCTGTAGCTAAGTTATTCATGCACCAGACTGTGAAAACTGGATCAGATCGGATAGAGGGCCAATAAAATGTGTAAAACCGTTGTAGTCATGGGATAAGTCAGATATTTATCCCACATGACCATAGAACAACTTTTAGTTACTAAAGTCATTTCTGGAATTCAAAGGAAGGACATAATTGTGAGATACGTAATTATGTACGGAACAGGTTTGAATTTGCGTGCTGCTCTATCCCAATAATGTCGGGATGATTCTTTCCAGGAAAATAGTGACACTACCTTTTGGTTTTTCAGAAGGAAACAAGGTCTTCCGCTGGCAACGGTCAGAAAACCACTTGTGGAAAAAAGCCCTGATGTTTTGAAGAAAGCGTTTTGCGGTGATGACCTCTGATGTTTGCATGTTTGCAGGTTGAGAGGGACGGGCCGCGGCCTCGCCTCTGCCACATGAAGAAGGGCTCCGGCGGCTACGGCTTCAACCTGCACAGTGAGAAGAACAAGCCAGGCCAGTTCATCCGAGCCGTGGACGATGACTCCCCAGCACAGAGAGCCGGCCTCCGACCGCAGGACAAGATCATCCAGGTCCGCCTCGCGCTCGTCGTTCGGGGATTTTACCGTGTTTGTGCTGCATGTGTGTCAGCTGTAATCCTATTATTACATCAGTGGAGAAATGGGAAATCCCACTTTAAGCAGATGGAGAGTGTGAGAGACACTTACTGCGTATCTCTGGACTACATTACGGACAGCTTTCACATAATCAGCCAGAGATGGATTTTAACCTCACGACCCTGTGTCCAAGATTCATGTGCTAATAGTGAGGAATGTGCTGATTATTGTGTACAGCCTGGGAGTCTATTGCCAGCAGAATATTTTGTACCACCTGCTGACGTTCACAGTCCATGTGGGAGTGGGTGAGAGTGAAAGATGTCCTGCACATATTCCCACCTCTGACCTCACTCCCACCAGAATTCCTCTTGCCCTTATCTCTCTAGGTACTTGATTCATCTTAGCTATGGGAGTGTGTTTTTTTGCACCACTCTCCATAATCACAGCATCACCGCCCAGCACTCTTCATCAACGTTGCCCTTCCTCTTGCGTCAGTCCTTGGTGAAAGTATTGGCTCATCCATCTCTCACACACATTATGAACTTGAGTCATATTCCATTCTTAGTAAATAGTTTATTCGTGATGTTGGTTCACCTTTCTTCCAACTTTTACAGCTTCAGCTCTTCTGGAAAGACCTTCTAACAGTTGCGAACAGTTGCTGATCAGATTCATGTCAAGGTGTTCTTTTGGGTTGAGGCCAGTCAAGTTGTACCATGCCCAAAATTGCTCATTCACGTCTTTGGCCTTACAGACTACTAATCTGACAAGAAGGAGCCATCTCTAAACTGAGAGCCATCGTCCCACTGAGTTGGGAGGATGGCAATTTAAAAATAAATCTCTTGATATGCTGAAGTTATTTTCAGTGGTAGCAAAAGATTGAATCCAACTTCTGAAAAACAGACCCTCACCATAACCCCATCTACATCCAACTTAACACGCAAGAGTGTTTAATCAGGCAAGCAGACTGGTTACCTGACACACGACTCATCACTTTAGCGGATGCCTCTCTAGAATCTAGTGGCAGCACAATTTATACACCATTGTATTGATGGTTTGTTCTCTACATGGTGATGAAAGGCACGAATGAATCTGGTTAGTGATGGGAATCCATTTCATGAACGTTTCTGCTCACTGTTCTTAAGATAATGTTTAGGTTTGGAAGTCTGTATATTGACTGTTCACTACACAGCTTAACATCTACTGACCCCACCCTGTGATTTCTATATGGCTTTCCACCTTACAGCCCATTTTCTGTCTTTCCCAATCACTTCCACTTTATGACCACACTAACAGCTGAAGAGAAAATTTCTCAACTGGAGTTATCACACAGTTGGCATCTTAACAGCCTACCCAGCTGTTAATTCATTAAAGTCCATAGGGCGACCCATTCTTGTTTTCATCAATGATTGTTGGAGCATTTTGCATGTCTTGGTGCTTAACTTCATACAACTGTGGCCATGTGAGTGGTTGGGAAATCTGAAGAGGTGGCCCAGTACTTTTTGCAAGGCTAAAGATATCTGGGTTTTAACATCTCAACCCAGATAACTCATCTGCATTCATTCAAAATCTTTGTTAGCCAATGGATTCATTTAAAAATATCCAACTCCAAATGATTAAACAATTTCCAAACTCTACTGGCTAAAGTTTTAGTGAATGCAACTCACTGAAACTTTCAGTTTTAGGTTGTTGAGAACTCTTTTCTTGACACGTTTATTTGCTTTATGTATCGCCCTAAAAACTGCCAGACTATAGTTACAGGTTGTTTTATTTTCTCTACTGTATTGTGTCACACCATGCGTTTATAGACCAAGCTTCTGAAGACTTGTGCACAGTCTGAAACTTTTCCCTTAAAAGCTAAAAATAAATTAGACCTCTGGAGATTTCTCCCTTTAATACACTACAGTTCTTTACATAGATTAGTAAAACAAACTCCTCTAACTGATGTTTTGGATATTGGTTACAGAGTAATCTCGCTGTTATGTTAGCGCTCAGACGGGATACAGCGTGGACTTTATCTGGTACAAAGTGCAGGCGTTTATTGAGCCGAGCGGTTAAATGTGTAGCGGAGCACACGTTGCATGATGTTCCTGCTTTCTGGCCCAAATGCTGCCTTCAGCTGTGCTGCAGATACCCGTGGTGCCGATGTCTGCTTCAAACCAGTCACTGTTGACGGTCGAGCAAGATCTACTCTCAACGCACAAGCAGAGACCAACCGCGATGCGATTTTGTGCAACACAACTGGTGTGTTATTTTATTGCCGTGTCTTTTTATGACTTTGTTGCACCATTTATCTCTTCATTTGGATGTTATATTTATTTACTGCCCCTGTTATGCATTTCCCAACATGTTAAACATTGACTAAATGCCAAGCACAACCCAGTATCAAGGCCTTTGCAGATACTGGTTTGCTTGTCACCGTGATTTGTCGGTTTCAGGGACACATCCTTTCCATTTAACTCTCTTTTTTTATTATTATTATTAACAGAGAAATGTTGGGTTAAGCTATAACTTTTGCAATTTCACTACCCAGTTTAAGAACTGATATCAAAATCTTTTTTTTTTTTTTTTTTTGCAAAAACGTTGAGGCTGCAAGCTAAGCTTAGCTGAAATTCCCCAGAAGTATCCAATTGATTACATGTAAAACTTCTCAGACATGCCAGCTTGTAAAAAGGTGTCTAAGAAATTCCAGATAATTACATCAAGTTTCGACTTTGAAACACAACTAACAGATTATTGCTGAGTCAGTAGTAAAAGTCGGATCACATCCAGTTAATTACCGCGATCTCTCCCTCAGTGGCTTCGTCCAGAAAAGAGCTGAACGCATAATTGTTCTGTAGCAACTGTAGGTGATGCATAAATGGCGAGTAGTAGGAGAACGTAACGGGGTGAGGAAAGTGGTTAGTGCTACAGAGAGTCATTCTAAGTATCTTTTTCTATTAAAATACCAGTCTAGAAAATTAAAGAGAATGTCTGCCTAGTAGAGAAAAACTGAGCCTGATAACTGAAGGATTTGCCTCAAATTCTGCCTTCATTGACTCTAGAAACCAGCAGTAAAACCTTCAATCCTGAGAAACCTTTGAATTTCCCCATTGCAGCGATTTGCTGCAGCTTTCTTGTCCGTCTCAGTGTCGCCTCTGCATGCCAGCGCGACACGTACAGGCAGGTCGCTCAGTTGAAAACGGGCTTAGATCAGCAAAAGTGACTAACGGCAAAATAGTTAAACTAGAAGTGTTGTATTATTGGCATCCTGTAGATATTACAGTGTCTGCATTTGGGAGTTTAAGTACAAGCGTAGGAATGTAAACAGGGAAAGTGTGTGTGTGTGTGTGTGTGTGTGTGTGTGTGTGTGTGTGTGTGTGTGTGTGTGTGTGTGTGTGTGTGTGTGTGTGTCGGTGTCGTGTCCTGGGCAACATCATCACACACCGAGACACAATTGGACGGTTGCCATAAGATGGGAGACAAAGTGAATGAGGGGAGAAATAAAAAATAAAAATGTAAACGAGATCTTGATATTCTACTGTTACACTTTCCAATGGATTCAAGGTACAGAAGGCCTTACACTATACTTTTATTAACTGTACACCCAACATGCTTCATGTTTTTTAAATGGAAATATATCACCACTTTCAGCTTGAAATCAGTGAAAAGTTGATTAATTTAATCAGTTGTAGCTTTCTTTAGTCTTTCTTTTATACCCAACCTTCTGACTGGTGTGAAAGAGGGGAAGATGTTTCTAAACTCAAACATTGTGGTCCACGTGTGAAGATTTCTTTTCTTTGTTGCTTGTGAAGACCTGGCTCACCTCTGGGTCTTCACTCCTTTGACTAAAAGGTTCAAATCGAAGCAACTTCTTCCAATAATCCAGACAAAAATGTCCTGATTTGGAGATAAGGACATCTTAACTCCACTAACACACTTGGTCAGGATTTGGTCCAAGAGTTGAGATCCAGCGTTACAGCTGGAACTGTTAACCAAGAATCTGATTTTAGCTAACGATCCTGTGCGTTTCCCCCCTGCCCCGTTACCAGGTCAACGGCGTGTCTGTGATCGGCATGCCGCACGCGGAGGTGGTGGCGGCCATCAAAGCCAACGGAGACGAGACCACCCTGCTGGTGGTGGACGCCGAGGCCGAGGAGTTCTTCAAGAACTGCAACGTCCAGCCCGGCGAGGAGCACGTCACCGGTAAGACCAGCCCACGTCCTGCCGCGGCGTCCTGAGGGCGAACAGGGAGCCAGAGGTGACCAACGGAAAATCTCATGACCTCTCTCTCCGCAGGACCACTTCCTGAGCCGGTGTCAGAGAGAGGATCAGATGAGGAGGTAAATGAAACACAGAGTGGGAAACAAAACAAAAGTGTTTCTTTCGTTTTGTTCTGTTTTTTACTCAGTTTGATCCAAGTCTGTCTTGCAAAAGTTATTTGTTCAGGTAATCTTTGTGTGATCTAAAATTGTTCTGATTATCTGAAACATTTAAATCTCACGTGTCAAGCTAAAGCCTCCCCAAACCCCAGTTTTTATGTGTATAGAGCCAAATTACTTCAGTATTACATATTTAGTTTTTAGAAGCACTCATACAATGCAGAGACAGTTATATTGTTTCTGTTATTAGTTACTTTTATCCCTACATTTTAGGACTGCAACTAAATTATTTCAGCAATCATTTCAATCTGATGATCAATCGATTAATCCGATTAAAAAATCGGCACCTTCTGCAGATTTTTTTGACTAGATTAGTACAAAATTCAACATATATATATTTTTTGTGCAGTTTTGGCAGAATTACTGCTCTGACTTTGTTGTTTTTGCAGCAAATTGCATTGTTTCCCCCAGTTAACAATTAATCGATTACTATATTAATCACAATTAGTCTAATTAATCGTTCAGCCCTAATACGTTCCTTTGAGCACATTCATAATCTTGATGTGGCCAGAAATTAAAACAAGTTTGATATCTCTGATTTAGAAACAAAACAAAACAACAAAACACACAACCAAAGGTCTTTGCGGGGGTAAAAACTTTCTCCCAGCCGGCTCTGTGGACAGTCCTACAGATGGTGGGCTGGGAAGAGCCTCCTGACGCCCGGTGATCCTGGAGCAGATTAGACGTTCTGGTCAGCGTTCCCATCAGGGTGAAAGGTCGGCCTGTGTTAGAGGATGGCGGCAGTGTGGAAGTTTCTCGCGTCTCCACTCACACAAACACAGGAGCAGCTGATTGGCTTCTCTGCTGACACCATAGATGACCTCTCACCATGGCAACAGCAGCTCACCACTCTATGCCCAGCCCCCCCCACCCCCACCTCAGCTCTCCATGTCCTGGAGGATCATGGGATTGTGCCGGCTTTAACTTGAGGATTATGCTAATGGGGCGACTAGCGGAGGCAGCTCACAACTCTCACATGCAGCCACTTTCTGCGTTCCTGCAGCAAAACAATCCCTCATTCAGCAGCAGCCCTGTTACATAACGCAGCCATGCAGTCACCTTTGACCTCTCCCGCCAAACCCCCCCAGTTTATATCACCATACGACTCGCATATGCTTACATCTGCAGAGGCCGGGAGCCGAGCTCTGTGTGCATGGATACGTTTGGATTCGCATGGCGTTGCCACTGCATTGTGCAGCAAACAGCAGCGTTTGTCCACCAACAGGAGCCCCAGGTTATTTATAGGAGAGCAGCTGCGTCCAACTTGGAAGTTCTGGTTCAGGTTCTGCAGGGCAGCACAGGAGCAGCATATGTGCTTTAATTAGTCAGTCATGAGAAGGTGATTAAAGGGGGGGTTAGAGGTTTTGTAGATCTTTACTGCCCCCTGCTGGACAACAACGATCAACAGGTGGTGCTCATCACAAACTCAGTGAGCAAATTATGATTCCTGAACAGCCAGACTATTTAATTCATTTCATTTACCTCCAGCTTTACAGCAACTTTCATCTATTTCCACTTACGAAGACAATCGGTTCCAATTCATTTCCAGCGAAGGTTTTAAGAATGAAAACTTTAAAATATGAACTAGCCTAGCCGCTATCTCCTGCATGCGTTGAGGCTTTAGATTTCGCAGGATCAAATGTAATCTTGCATTTGACAGGTTTCCTCCCAGTTGAAGTCCAAACTATCTGTGAGCTCCCAGGCTTCCAGTTCTTCGTCCAACGCCTCCCACCCAGCAGCAGATCGCAACTCATCCCCCCCACAGGTAGGATTCGCCGGAAATCTGCGAGGTATATTATTGCAGCTCCGCACCAGAGTGCTGAGTTTAAATCCCTGTGCGCAGGGCGAGACCCCGGACCCCCAGCCGTCCCTGTCGGGTGACGCCATAGGCCTGAGCTTGTCCCTGGCGCAGGCCAAGGAACGAGCCCATCAGAAGCGAGCCGCCAAGAAAGCCCCTCCAATGGACTGGAGCAAGAGGAACGAACTGTTCAGTAACTTATAAACTCCACGGGAGGCGCTCTGCTGCCCTCTGGTGGAGAATCCAGAGACAATCAACCTCTCGTTCTGCACGCATCTGACGGACACAGCTCATCTTAAACCCACGTTTTAACAGTATTATGTCATGATTTTATTGTTTTAATTTAGAGATTTGCCACTTTTGTTTCTTTCTGTGTTTTAATGATGGCCGGAGAGCCAGCATCTCACGCAGAAATGAATGTACATATTTTATGAAGAGTAGAAGTAGTCGCTTTCGGTTTCTCATGAGGAGGAGAGCGAGGAAAATACAATTCAGAATCTTAAGTGGGTGAATCGACATGCATTTCCTTCCAGTCAGTAACTGCTGGGACTTTCATGTTTTAATGTTCCGATATCTTGATTGTTTTTGTTGTCCATGTACATACATGAATGATGGGATTAAAAGGATGTTTTGGCCGAACTGTTGAGGTAAAAGTCTGAAATGTTCCTGCTTATTCTGTTGATTCTGATGAAACCGGTTCCATTTTTTAAACCTGCACCTGCTGGTCCGATTAAAAAAAACAAAAAAAAAAACGATGTATGTTCTGTGCTGTAAAGTGTAATGATAAACAAAATATAGCATTTGGATCAAAGTGTTGAGTCTGTGTTGTGATGTCCATTAGTCAGTGGGTTCCTTGTGTTTCACAGCAGAAATTTCCAGAATGACTGGAAAATCTAATTACGGTAGTTTGAGAAAACTAGAGATTGAACACTTACAAAAAAAAAATATCAAAATATTTTTTATTAACTTTTTTTTTAGAGACATACTAATTGTTGGTGGACTACAACAAGATGCTACTATTGGTCTCATTTATTTCCAGGATGATACAGAATTCAGCAGGAAACATAAATAAAGACAATTAAACAGAAATCAAACAGTGCAAAAAAATATTCCTGATTGTCAATCTGGATTAGAATAAGGAAATCTCCACAACTGGGATAAGTTCTTATAAATATAACAAAATTATTGTATTTTACTGCCAAACATTTAGACTTTGAAGAAAACCCTCCAAAGTTTTAACATGAATTGTAAATTCAGGGTTTTCAAATTACAGACAAAACCTCCACCAGTGTGCAAACTTTGCAACTTATGAGGTTTTTTTTGTTTTTTAGAAAATGCAAAGTCATCCTTTATCTGTTGACCCAAAGGCTGCATAAAGAACACTGCTATGAACAAAGTGTCCTGACACAATGTCTTCTATAAATCCAGGTATATTTGGTGATGATTGTGATATTGGCCATAATCATGGAGCTAATTCAAAACTGAGAATCTTTTGTCAGCAGATAGAGAAACAGAAGACAAATTAATATCCAGCATGTCACAGGATTTACATATTGAAGTATTTGTGAAATAACGCTATTAACCTGTAACATGTTTGAATTGTTTTTCAGACTTATGAAAAAATTAAACTATATAGAACCACAAAACTTGGCTGAAAACAAACAAAAAAAATATTATGGTACAAAAACTAAAATAAATACTCTTTAATCTGCCTTTCTGATCTGCAAACACAAGAAAGCTCAACCTGAAATGGTTGATAAAACCAGTCCAATGAGTATCAACAGCAAAGTGGACGAGTTGTCAGAAAGGGTAGCGACTCATTGTTGGATGGTTTGTCTTGATGGAGATTGGTGATTTTAATGGTAGTAGCAACAGGTACCTTTCCCACGGTGAAGAATTACGGTGCTGAAATCTGAATTACATCCCTGTTAGTCTCAGTCTGACATTTTGCTAAGAACTGCTCCAACTCAAAGGTATGTGCAGCTTCGGCGCCACATGTTGGCTGGAATGTAAACTGCGGCATGACAAAAACCTTCAAACGTTGAAAGCGAGAAATTCATCTTGCGGGACTGAAACAGCGTGAAGCGCATCATCAGAAGACTTGGAAGAATCTCAGAACACACAAAACTGACCACCTAACTCATGTGAAAACAAAGCGTTTTTCTCTATTCAAATAATTTAGTCACAAACCAGGCACCCACAGGTACACAGACTCCCACATTGTGCCGTTTTCGTTAAACGCAGAACATTCCCTGCCTGCCAAGAAACACACTGACCTCGGCTGAAACGTAAGAAGAAGAAACACATGGGTGTTACCCTTTTTTTTCTTTGGAAGCCGCTGGTTAACAGTGTGTTCTCGTCTTGGCACCCTGAAGCGAGCTGTGACTAATCCCAGCTGTCAGTTCAGAGGAGTCCAGTGATTTGTTCATCGACAGTTTGGTAAAAACATGTTAAAACTAGTTTCTTTCAATGCATCGAACTTGTCACTGACATAAAGCTGCAAAATATACATAGAACTATGTACACTAATTCAGTCATTATTGTAAAAAAAACATTAACAGTATAAATATAACTCTAGGTTAAAATATTCCGTATAAAGAGATGTGACAGAGCGCCACCATCAGATTTTTCTCTGTATTTACACGTACGATGGACCAGCTTTTTCCTCAAGTCATCGCACACTGAGCAGGTATCTGCAGGCTGATCTTTCATGCTACTTTTTGTTGTCCATCCAGGAACATTCCCAGGTGTGTGTCCTGAGGCCAAGTACTTGGGTTTAAAAATAAAGTAAAAAAAAAAAAAAAAACGGGACAATATTGCGCTGGTAAATCCTCAGTTGTGCCCCTCACTGATCCATCCGGAGGGCCTGAGGAGGAGTCGGTATGTCCAAGGTGAGCCACAGGCGCTGAGTTTCTGCCGTTCCATCTGTGGCTGGCTTTGGAAGAAGCAGGTAGGTCAGAGGTTCACTCCAACATGGCATCCAGCTGGTCCGCCAGGTCGTCAAACATGTTGCCGATGTCGTCCAGAATATTCCCAGCTGCCTTCACCGAACTGCTGCCGCTGCTGCAGCTAGGAAACAGGCAGCAGACTGTCAGGAAGATTTACTTATAAAACATTACACTGCCTGACTTTAAAGTGACGTTAGTTCAAGTAATTTTTTTTTCGTTCTTCAGGATGCTAAAACAAGTGGAGATTATTCATTTGTTTCATAGAAAATACAAGACATTAGAAATTTGGGTATCATGCATTTTGGAGACATTTGGCATAATCAGGCTTAATTGTACCTGGAAAAGACATTTTCCAGTCTCACATATGTAAATTTTGACATTGATGCTGTTGCAGATTCCCAAGTCCCACTGCTTTTCAGAATTTTAACTGGAACTTTACTAAGCTGAGTTTCAACTCCCAATGCCTCAGGATGTAGCGTACAAATGGCCTTTGAAGGCAGGAATGTAGGTCAACATAATGTAGCAACTCTAACATCTGGTGCTTGTACCAACATTTTTAAACATTGTTCACAACCGAGTTCAGAAAAGCTCTTTCAAGAAAGTTCTGCTTGAAAGAGCTTGTCCGAACTGTTGAGGCTCCAAGTATCCAAATGGTGGATACTTGGAGTCTCAATCCACCATGGATCCAAAATGGATCCATTTGGATCCATTAGGTCTGGATCAGAACCAAGGTTCAGAATGGAGTACTTTTTTCGCTTCGGATCAAATTCATTTTGATGACAAACTTTGTTCAAGTAAAAAAACAACTGGGAGCCTGTTTATGTCCTCCCACATTAGCTGTGACCCAGTACAGAAACTGAAACGTCTCACCCATCCACACTGCTGCCATGTGCCAGTTCGTTTTCCACCACTTTGAGAGCTGCCTCCAGTGACGTACTGGTTTGCTCCAGTCTCTTCTGGGCCAGAACCTCCAGACCTGCTACACCAGACAGAGATCCCCCCGATTTCCTCGACTGACCTGACGAGTCCGAGTTAGGGGAGTAGGAGTTCAGCGTCATGGAGGACGGAGCAGGAAAACAGACGCTTTGGATTATCTGGAGATTTGCTCCTGAGGAAACAAGAACTTCTACTGTCACATCGAATATACCCAAGCTGGTAAAGCAGCGACAGAAGCCTGACAGTTACCTCCTGTTGAAATGGGCGACGCGTTGGACGGACAGAGCCTCGACGCAGTGGCTTTCTGCGGACTCTCCGGCTTGGACCCAACGGTCTGTGAATGCGTACCGGGCTGAGGGCTCTGCATGCCTGTCTGGATGTGGAAGCTGCCGCTCAGTTTTGGAGAGACGGTGTGTATCTGCACACTGGTCAGATTCGGAATGGCCGTTTGCGCGGTAACCCGTGGCGTCGGATCGATTTGTTGAGGGCTCATTAAACTGCCGTTGGGGGTTTGTTTTAGAGGAGTGGAAGGTTTGGAGGATACAGGAGGTTTTGAACCTTTGCCCACAGAGCCAACTCTAAGGAAAGCGTTCCCCAGTGACTCTGCCTCTCCTTTATTTACACCTCTGACTTCAACATGTGGGTGTGGACTGGTGACCAGCAGGCGGATTTCCTCTTGGTTGGGAGTGGTAGCCTCTTCTGGTGTGGAAGCGCCTTTGTCTTTGGGTTTGTGCCGCCTTTTTACCGTATCAGACTCTTTCAGGTTGAACTCTGGAGGCTCCAAGCTGTTTTGGGTCTGAACTGGACCGTCTGTTGGAGACCTAGTGTCGGTGTCTGCCTGGGTGACAACGGCCATCCTGGGTCGTTGTTTGATAGTGAGGTTGCCTTCTTCGGCGAAAGGTAGACGGTTCCCGGAATTGGTCTTCGGTGACGCAGAAGAACTCCTAGACAGTTTTTCACTCTTTCTTGCTTTCAGTTTCTCTTCAGTTGTGTCCTCTGCACTTCCACCTCTGAGCCTGTCAGCATCTCCTTCTGTCCTCTCGCTTCCTACCCTCCTTAAGCCTCCCAAACCCAGAGCAGGGACGGGTTTGGAATGCTGTAGAATAATATGCGACGATAATCCATAAGAGATCGGCGAGGAAACCGCGCTGTGAACAGGCGAAACGTGAACACAGGTTGGTGGAATGTCTATCCTCCTGGATGGGCTGCTGCAGCTGCTGCTGCCGCTGCCCTCTAGCTTGGCAGCGATGCTCCTCACGCTGCCTGCGCTGTCCGTCTCAACCCCGGCCTTCGACTCCGGCTCTACCGCCCTGCTGCCCGACTCGCTGTCCTGCCTCGTCGGACTGCCGCTCACTGAGCTCATCCTCTTGGGCGGCGGGGGAGGCGGACCTTTGTGTCGAGAGCGCACAGCGAAGGAGTGGCTGCGGTTGACTTGGCGTGGGGGTCCTGAGGCCCGACCCGGCCTGCGAGACAGCGTGGCGTAGGGCGGCATGGTTACGGAAGAAGCGGAGGAAGAGGAAAGAGGGGGGCCATCGTCTTCGTCGGGCTCTCCGTCCGACAGAGCGTAGCGAGTCAAACTTTGGCTGCGCTTATTTTGGGACCCTCTCTGAATGTTGTCCCCTTGGACCTGTGAGGGTGGGGGTCTGAGTAAAGGGACGGCTCCTGGCAGGGGCTTAGAAAGCACTCGTGGGGGGCCGTCAACAGCTGCTGCCTGCGCCTGTAGGTGATTGAAGTACTTCTTTGTGGGAGAGGGTTGTGGGGATGGCGATGATGGAGAAGACAGAGGCTGGTGGTGGTACTGAGGTTGATAGAGGCGGTTGGGGGACTGCAGGTGTTTGGACTTGGGCGGAACTGCGGGGCAAGCGTAGCGGGGCATCTTGCTCGGGGTCAGCGGAGGTGTTACGGTGGAGAAAGGGTGTTTCTCTTGGGCGCCGGACCAACTCTGGTGGTCCCACAGCTCTGCAGACATCTGCTTACTTCTACCTCCAGGGCTGCTTTGGCTGTTCTTGGCCTCCTCCACTCCCCCAGTGCCCAGTTTCTCCTCAGGCCTACTAGACGTTCTGCTGGAACACGGTGTCGTTTGGTGATCGTGAGAATTTCCCGAATTTGAATTTCCCGACCTCCCTGAGCCCCGCGAACGCCTGCTTATGCTTTCTTGGCTGACCGACATGGCGGCTATAACAGCAGAGGGGGGGACGCCTCTCACGCCGAAAGCCTCCGACACCGATCCCCCCACCCTGCCCATCATAGCGCTCTGCAGCTCCGCACTCAGCTCGCAGTCCTGAAACGACAGGAGAGCCCTGGGGGTGCGAGGGGAAGGGCAGCAGTTTTCAGATTGGGCATCGGAGTGACCATGAGAGTGGACGATGTGCGTTGGTGTGTGTTCGATAGCCACCAGCTCTAGCGCAGCCGGTGGCTTCCTCCTGAGAGTTCCCTCTCCCGTCCGGTCAACCTGATTACGAGAGCGCTGCAGGTCGCAGAGTCGCTTCACAGCCAACATTAGCTTCTTCTGATGACCTGAGGTGGAGAGAGATTTTCTTTGACACTGATTGTTCATCAGTCATGGTAAAAGTCCATAAATAAAAGAAATCCAATTCATTTTCTCACCCAGTTTGGTGATTCCTATTTCTTGCAGGTCCTCCCAGGTGATGTCCTTAACGATGGCAATGGAGTCGTAGCCATTGTCACACAGTCTCTTTTGGTACTGAGGCAGCCCAATCACGCTGAGCCACTCCCCCAAGTCCGACTGCATCGACAAACACACAGAGGGAGCAGCAGAAAGAGAGGAAAACACTGAGTCGTACAGAAAATACAGCCTCTTTTTAAGAGTGGTGAAGGATTTGTGTGCTTTTAAAATATATTTCTCACGGGAATGTAATCTGGCAGCCACTCAGGGATGCTCAGCTTGCTGATCTCTGATGAGATCTTCTTCCTGTGGCCTGGCTTGGTCACACCGATAGCAGTGAGATCCTGAGGTTAAATTTGGGGGAAATAAAGTACATAGATGTTACAGTGAAGAGAATCCGTACCTGGCAAGTTACAGACATCTTACTCTTTTATTGACGTTCATTTACTGTTTTGTTTATTTTTCTCATCAATTGTAATGGAATAAAAATGGATTACATGATATGAAGTGGGTATGTAAGTAAAGCGAGTCAGAACATATACAGCAGAAATGAATGAATTATAGAATTTGTAAGTAGCAAAGGTCTTGCAATGAGTCTTGTTACATGTGGCTCAGGGCCTCTGTTGTCAGCCTCCACCCTGAACCGGTTGCTAAGCTATGCAATTCTACATATCCATCACTTTTTGCACTTATTCTGTTTCATTTTAATTCCAGCACCTCACCAGGGACCTGATGAATCAAATTTGTTTTCCAAAGCAGTAACTAGTATCAGAAAAAGGTTGACAGTAACCTATGAACACTGAAACGTCATCCCACCTCAGGAGTCATCCTGCTGATGGTCGGCACGTCGTATCTAGCTCTGATGAAGTTGGAAGTGTACTGCTCCAACTGGAACTCACACAACCACTGGTAGATGGCTTCAGAGTCCTAATGGCGCACAAGGGAAATGTTTCTGGTGCTTTTTTTTTCCAAAAAGAAAGACACAGTAAAAGGAGTCAAATGTTAAAAAAAAAAAACCCTCACCTTGCCCTCCAGAAGCTGTTCTGGTCTGATGAAGCCTTTCTGAGGAGTGTTGTTGGTCTGTCGGCGAGGACCACCTACAAAACACACATCATCAATCCTGGGGGATGACAAATACAACTAAAGAGGCTAAAAAAAACAGAGGGGTAAAAAAAAATCCATCGTAACAAAAGATTCAAATTTGTTTAGTGTTTTGTATGCATTGCTGCTAAAGACAAGAAGCGATCAGCTTAAGTGGATTTAAGCAACGCTGCTGAGTGTTGTTGGGTCTCTCCAGGTGTGTAAAGGCTTCTTATCTGATCTAAAGAAACTCCTGACCCGTCTTTCACACATTCCCAGAAATATCCGAGGAATGTACTCTTTCCTGGCAATTTCTTCACTTTTAGCTCTTGTTGTGGCCTGAGGTCAACCGGTTCAGGTTTAGTCATTTCACAGTTTCTTTTCTGTGTTTAGTCAGTAGGCTCACCTGCCAGGATCCACGTTTATAGTTTGGACTAACCACACAGCAATATTCCCAAAATACGTAGTCATAGTCAGCAAAGTGCAATATGTGTTCAGATGAGACCCGCTTGTCAGATTAAAAGTACCTTTTGAAATTACATGTTTTTTTCATTGGTTTGGTGTGATTTTCTAACTTTAAATGTCATTTTATTTACATTGAAGTGGAAAATTGTCATAATTAGCAGAAATAAAGTCTTCAAAAATCACCATCTGCGTGTAATTAATCTACATGAGTTTCTACATGAGTTTCATGTATTTATGAAATTCCTGAAATAAATGAACCTTCCAACATTATACTGTATTCCTCACTCATTTTACTGCCACAGTCTACATCCACTAACACTGAGCTTAGCTCAATATTTGCACTTGCCTGCTTTTTGTTCCACCGTCTGATTCAAAAAGTAAATGGCACCAATATGCAGCCACAAACATGCTTGTCAGGTTCTGCAGGTGCAACCAATCAGCAACCTTCTTCTGCAGCTATTTTTACTTCCCAGAGAAATGAAAATCAGATTAAATACACGCCACTTATCTATGCTATGTCCTTGTTATGGGCATAACTGACTGTCTTCAGAAGTCGCCTAATCAACAGGGAGAGTTCACATATGCATGAGTTAACCTTCCTATAAATGCAACTGTTTTTGTATGAGGTGTGTTAGTGAACATCAGTGAACAAGCAGCACCATGACGACCAGGGAAAAGAGCAGGCAGGCTCAGAGATGAAGTTGGCTAGAGGTTTAAAGCAGAGTTATGGCGTGAAACAACACCCTACGCTTTGAACGTCTTCACAAAGTGTTGTTCAAAAAAACGAAAACAGTATAACTTAACTGAAAACAGAATGAGCAAGGAGATAATTAATCAGAGAAGCAGCTAAAATGACCTAAGAGTGATGGTTAATGCCTTTTGGCTGGTTTTCTTTACTTTGGTCTGGGCATCAGGGCCCCTGACCACACAGGGCGATAAACAGCACCTACAGAACATACAGTTGGCCTTTAGATTCAGTTAAAATGTCCTCAGTTTTTACTCTCCACAAAAGCTAACGAAAACTGAGATTTTGTAAGCGTGAAAGAGAAACACAAAACCATCAGGTTTACTATATGCCACGTTGTATTTTTTCCCCCTTGTTTTTATGTTTAATTGTCCTCTAGGACCATCTAACACCAGTTACTTCTTTTGCTGCTCATGCACAACCTGAGTTGAAAGGAATAACGAAATTAGAGCTCACGTTAAATCTAAATCTGACTTCTTACCCATGAGGTCAACAGGAAGCTGCAACACTCCTGCCGTCTGGCTCTTCATCCTTGTTTCTGCTGCACAGCCATTTCTGTTAACTAACTGACTGCGTTGCTCGATTCCCACCCTCAATTTTACCCTCTTTCTCCTTCATCAGACGGATATGTTTTGCTCCCTCTGCTTTTAGCTCCTGTCTCTTATCTCGGATCCTTCCCTCCTGCTCCTCATCTCCCTGCTCCCTCACTTCACCCTCCTGGCTTCTCAGTCGTCGGTGGACGGAAATCCTCCCTGGCTTCAAAGTGAAACACCTGAACGTTTTGCAAAGAGGCTTGACTCCAACCCCATCGAACTTTGGTGATGCCACAACATTTTTTCCCCCAATCTTTCTGCAGAGAGTTATGTAAAGTTTGCAAGCTGAGAGAATAAGACAGTTTTGTAGGTTTTAGACGTGAGCTGAGGTAAGACTTTATTCCCTCTTTTTCATTTCCTTTCCGACTGACGGTAATAAAAACTGACTGTGCTCCTGTGTATTGTGGTCACATTCCTGAGGTAGAAGAAAAACCAAGAGATCCTGGAGGTGTAGCTGACATTTTATCTTCAGATTTGATGGCATTTGACCATCACATCTGCCTGACATTGTGGTCCAAGTACTCTTTTCAGTTAAGTTTACCTTGCTTTTGTTCTTGAGGTGTTGCGATTGAGACAAGGGAGAACGTTTTCATTGGAGATTTCAAAAGTACATTCGTTTTCTAAAAACAGTATGTTACAGTGAAAATAATTAAAGGATTATGCAGAAAAATAGTTTTTCTAAATGTAATTAACAAACCAAAGGCCTTGAACGCATCACAAAAATACCCCCAAAAAAACAATAATGTCATAATTTTTGGATTTATTTGAAAAGCTCAGAGGAATCCTTCTGTGTAATTTGCCAGTAGACAACAAACATGGATTAGTGATTACAGTCGTTTTGTAGTAAGAAAAGAATAAGCTGATCAAAAAAATACTGTAAGAAGTTTATGTCACGTTATATATTTTTCTTTTTGCTCAGTTTTTCGTGTACGGAAACGAATGTCCTGATCTCGTAACTGATCCACGAAGCAGAGGTGTCCATTTTTTTCAAACCAACTGAACTCAAGTTTGCAGTGGCCTCTTTTGTTCAAGAAAAGGAGTTTATTTGTACCTCCATCCAGGACAGATTTTTCGATCTGTTTAATGGGTCTGACAGGAGGATTAAACTGTTAGAGACTCCAATAATTCAGCTTATGCTTTCAGAATAAAACGAAACCGTTGAAGGAAATTAAAAATGTTCAAGACGTTAGTAAAAGAGCGTTGATAACGGTTAAGGGTTAATTCAAGATTCAAAGTCAAAATCCATAACTAGAACTGGGATGAGGAAAACAACTGTGCGACTCACCGTTGCTTTGGTCAGCTGCTGTACTGTGGACCTGTTCTCCACTTTCACCTGGAGAGGGAGCCACCTGCACACACAAAGATGTCACTGAATGTCTCTGCTTATCTTACTTTTAAATGCTGTGCAGCAGAAGACAGACAGGAAGGTTTCTGCCTCACCTTGCCAGCGTCGGCGTGGTGGCGGATGTGAGTCCCGTTCTGCTTGCGGCCGCTCTCCGAGCTCTGGCCGCTGCCGGCGCTGCGGCTGCTGCCCACACTGCCTGTGCTGCCAACGCTATTCCTGTCGCCTGACGAAAGACGGTGCAACAACGCAAAAATGACCCAAGTGTAAAAGTAAAAGCTGCGGAGGGGTAAAAAATGTGAGCACTAACAAACTGAGCGAGAGTTTCTTATCAATTATTTTCACATGTCAAGTACAGCTGGCAGGAAAATCAAAAGGGGTGATGAAGCTTTTCTTCTTAAAAGGTCTGTATTGCACAGACATATTCTCCAGTTTGTGCTGCTTCAACTTTAGCCGTTTTCTCCACATCTCTCAACATTTCTGTCTCAAAGATTCAAAATCATCATCAGACACATGTTCATTTAACTTTCCTGATGGTTAAACATAGGATGGAGTTATTCCGAGTGTTTACCCAGGGTGGACTGTTGATACAATGTACAACTCAAGCTTTTTTTCTTAAACAGGAACTGCACAGTGCATGGGAGATTTCCTGTAATGTACAGTTACAAAAAAATGCATATAGGCTCTTACATTAACATATAAATTCATCTAGATATTCACATAAGAGTCACTGAAGGTTCTAAGATGCATTTCAACTTGAAAAGAGACCATGACTGCAGCTGGTTGTGACTCTTTGGTAGCATATAGGATTTATTTAACAGCGTTCACTTTGTTGACCAATAGTCAGAAAAATATGAAGATCCAAGGGGAGTCATGAAATCTGAAGGATTCCAGACGTACATGAGTTGCGAGACGTTTTTTCATTTTTAAACACCTATAGACCCCAAGGTCATGAGGTTAAACAATTATATGCTAGTCCAAGTTATTCAGGTGTTCCAAAGTCTGGAAGGTGACAACCCATTTAAGATGTTTAGGAATAATCCAGAAACTGAAAGCCTGCAATGAGCTGCAAACTTTTCAAACAAAGGTGTGGCCTTCCACATCATCATGGTAACCATAAAATAAACCCCTGCTCCAAAACCAGCATCTTAGACTTGACTGGATTTTTCGGCGACCCAAACATCGCCGACGGCTGCAGAATGAACTGTTTGACCCTGATGACCAAGAAGTGCAAATGGAGGAGTCAAGGTGAAGCTCTTAAACTTGGTTTTATTAATCCCAGAATCCAGATTATTTTTAAGTATTAGTTATTCAACAATGAATCAACAAATGACCAGGCAAACAAATCAGACACAGCACCTGCTGACCACTTACCATTACGTTCTCCTGCAAGACAATTCTGGTCATGGTTAGAGGATTACTGGGACAGACGGGAGCCAGGGATTTTACAGGATGGTTAATGTAAGGCCAGGACGTTGGGGTTGAAGGTGCTACACACAGAAGTAAGCTGGTACAGAAATCTGGCTAAATGCTGGGACTGGTGGATGTCTGAAGGCTCACACCGGGTTAGGAGGTTGGGTAGTTTGAGGTGTTAGATGGTTGACAGGCGATTTGGGGGCCACACACTCTTACCAGTGGGGGAGCTCCTTAGGACCCAAATGTCCTGAGGGGGGGGTGCTGGGGTTGAGAACTGACTGGCCGGTGAAGCACCTAACAAACACACACACTTTAGACACACGCTACGTGCACTCCCTGCATCTTGCAGGGGCGGAGCTGGACCTATGGAGTTGCCACTGGTCACCAGAGGAGGGCTGAGTTAGGGAGGGGAGTGGGACTGGAGACTGGTGGACACAGACATGAAACACAGCCTTCTGTCATAAAAGCAAGAAAAAGTTTTAAAATAAAGACGGTTTGGATGTTTTTTGCAGCTCTGGTATCATTTTATAGGGCGACAGTGGATCAGTGGGTATTGGGTAGAGAAGTCATCTTGCAGCTGGAGAGTCATAAGTTCAAGTCCATCACATGTTGATGTCTTTCTGGGCAAGGCACTTACCTCTAGGTTGCCTACTGGTCTGCGCGTATATCGGTGTATAAATGTGTTTATATGTGTGTTTGTGAATGCAAATGGGTGAATGCGGGTTTTGCGTTTCTGTCATTGGTGTTAAATTTGTAACATCTTTGTTTTGCACTGGTGTACTGAGCCACCATGTATCAGTTTGTATTTTCTAGGAGCGTCCCAATTTAATTAATTGTGGACATAAATTGCTGTAAAAATTGCAACTTTAAATTGATCATATATTATTTTCTGAAGATTCCTATAACAAACATTTTTACACACATTGTGACCTAAGTATGTTTAAAGTATACCAAAAACCATTTGCTCCACAATGACCAGAACTTGAAAAGGACAAAATGGAGAAGGGGCATTTCTTCATCTGGCTTTTTTGTTTTCGTTTCTTTTTGTTGTCCTGGTTACGCCTGCTTTTGCCTCTAGAGTAATCAGGTATAATCTACTCAAAATCAACTCAAAAGTAGTCTTTAAATATATGACTTACTTTGTGTAATGAAAGAAACCTGACCTGAATGGACCTTACAGTTCCATACTAGTAAGTCAGAACATATTTGAACATTTTTTTGTTCCAGTATTTTAAAAAGTTTCATTTGATGATTGCGGCTCATAAAACTTCAAATTCATTTTCACTGCGGATTGCAACATTACATCAGACCAATAAAAATTGATTTGTCGTGTTATGAAGATGTAATGACCTACACTAGCAAAAATTCATTGAGCTTTCCCATGCATGAAACAAACCCCCCGTGGTCTTACTTAAGGAGACACTGAGATCTGCCACAAGGATGGTAAGTCTCAATAGTTCATTGCTAAAGAAGCTGGTTGTCATCAGAGGTCTGTACGTAAACATAATAATGGAAAGTTGTGTGTAAGGAAACAGTGTGATGCGAAAAAAGGCGCACAAGTTTTGAGAGGTCTAGGAAGCAAAGTTAGCTGAAGGGTTAGGAGAGTCTTTCAGTGTGCGGACTGCAGCTGGACTCACCACCCTCTGATGTATCCAGGCCGTGGAAATCAGTTACTTAGCCAGGGATTCATGTAAAAGGAGCACCAACAGTATAAACAGTATATATGCAGTAATGCAGGGTTTCCCACAGAAAACTTGCTAAGCCTGGTGGTATGAGCGCCAGAGCAGTCATCGTGCAGCCCACAATGTTTTTGACTTAAGAATTTGTTAGTTGACAGGATATTTGAAAATATGACTATATAATTATGTGTTAATGGAAGATATTATTAGCAATACCTAAACACCAACTGTAAAATCTTAAAAAAGGCATACAAGAAAACTGATCCAGCATTTCATCCTAATTAAAATGTTTGTTGTTCCTTTATTTGTGACTTGTCACTTTATTTGCTGAAGTTATTAGCATGTAGACCAGTAAAGATCATCAGTGGTTACAGAAACTTGTGTATAAAACCCCACAACAAATAAACAATTCTTAGCCTGGTGGGGGCACAAGTCAAGCCTGGTGGCCCGAAAGGCTTATAAACCTCTGGGGGGAAACCCTGGCATTGAGTATATACAGAACACGGATGTGCTTTTCAGCATCCTGACATGTCTGTAATAAAAACCCTTTTTGTTTGTTGGTCTGATATAAAATACTGTATTTTAAGTTTGAATGCTTGAAATATCTTATATGTATAATAAAACTTTATATTGAGTTTCATTATTTTAACTGAATGAATTTTTAGAAAACAAATAAAACGCATAAAAGCAAAAAAAACCTGCTGACCATTTTTGATTAAGAGAGAAAGGATTTACTCAATTTTTGTATATCTACCTCAAACCCCTATTTTGTTATTTCTCTTGGTCACCAGGTGTTTGTAATTCATGCTATCATTTTGTATCTGTTTATTTCTTATGGCAGCCAGGTATTATAAAATATACATATATTATAATCAAAAAAGCACACAGCACCACACTTAATTTGGTCTACACTAAAGGCAAACAAGTAGATTTAATACTCATGTAATACATATCTATTAATTTCATGTGGGTAGGTTGTTAAATTATATGGCTGTTTAATAGCAGGAAACGCAACAAACTGACCTCTTATTGCCCTCTATTGATTATTCTCCCTCATTTTCGGAGGCCTTGTTGATATGTGTGTGTACCTGCGGGATCATAGCCGAGGATGTACGAGTCGTCAGTCTGAGGGGCGGGGCCTGAGGGAGGAGGTCTGGATGCAGGATGTGGTCTCTGGGATGGCATTGAGCCTTGGCGGGAGAGAGCGCCCCCTAGGGACAGGGAAAACACGTGCAGGTTGAGGGGTCGGCTCTGAACGAAATGCGTGCATGGGGGGAAAAGGTTTGGAGCTCGAACATTTCCTCATGTATATGCAACAGCATAAATCAGGACAAATCCTCTCTGGGGTTACATAACAAGCCGCTGAATAGGAATGTAAGATCACAAGTAGCAGAGAAAGAGACGGAGCTCGCTGACTCTTTTTGTGCTGATGCCGCCAACATCACAGGGCTCACACACTCAGCTGAGTTTGCTCTAAATGCAAAGTGCCTGTAAGACTTTTTCTGAGTCAAACTTTCATGTCTTCCTCCCCCCTCACGCGTGAGCGATGTATGCACAGCGACTGCACACACTATCTCCAAGCAGAGACTGCGGGGGGCTTTAGCACTGAGCTGACACTTTGCAGTCTGGGAAGCAGTAATCCTATCAATGTGTGTCCGTGTGAGTCGGAACGCTTCGGCTCGTGCATATGCAACTGTGCGTCTGCGCCTGTTGCGGTCGCTCGACCTCTCAACCTATGAATGTCGGTGGCTTCACAGCAGCAAAACAAGCACAGGGCCTCCAGTTGCTTTCAGTCACTTAGATCAAACGAGCTGATTTGCAAGCGGGATGAAACCTCAAATGTTATTTCTCATTGAGGCCTTATAGATAGAATAACCTGCTGCCTTTTTCAAGAGTATTTATATGGACTTTGTTTTCACACCAAGAGCCAGAAGGTATGACTGAAATAAAAGCAAGTTTTTGAAAATATTTTCTGTCAGCTAGAATTTTTTTTAAGAAAAGAAAAAGGCGGAAAAAAAAATCTGTAACACTTTATTTGACGGGATGTTCATAAGACTGATATGACACGGTCATAAATATGATCTGTCGTGGAGATGAAGTTTTTATCAATGTTTGTTATGAAGTGTCATTCGGAAAATAACGACACCTTTAAGGCAAAGTTGACAATTTAATGCAAGTTTTAATGAAACTACGCATTAAAAGTGTCACTATTTGCCGAATGACACTTCATGACAATAGTCGTAAACATTCATGAAACTTCATCTTCACGACAGCTGTTATGTTAAAAAGTTCGTGTATGGATATTGTTGCGGTGCACTGAAGCTGTTTAATTCAACCTTAATGGGATTCCATGTATAAAACCTTTATTCATGTACACGCTACATGCTTGTCTACCTGCTCTCCTGCTGAGGACCTCCACCACTGAAGGCGGGAAGAAGCCCACCCTGTCGGTCCCCCGCTGGCTGTCATGGATGTGGCCTTTCCAGCGGCCGTCTGAGTGCTGCTCCAGAACCTGGCGGCAACAAATGACAGCACGCTTCTGTTAGAAGACAAGTCTAACTCTGAGAACAGTCAGTCGCACAACAGCTCGCAAAGAAATTACAGAAGAACGAGCCAAAGTATCCCATCTTGATTGATTAAAGCGTCAGGAGAATCCAATTCGCTGCCAGCACTCCATCAGCTCGAATTAACATCTGACTCTTCCACTAAAGCACTTAAGGCGATAATAAGAGAAAGCCAGTCAGCTGCAAAAACGCAATCTATTCATCAAGAGTGCCAACAACATACCTGGAAGGAACAAAAACAAACCTACATGGCAGTCCGTGGCTGCAGTCGAGTTCAAACACGACCGGGGGAGTAGTGAATCGAAATACGGAGAGCGAGATAAACACACATGTGCATGAGTTGAGAGTGTGTGAGTGTCTTTGTATATAGGTGGGGGCCTGGTAGGAGGTGTTGGGGGTGGGTGAGGGACAAGCTGGTAATTAGACATGTTTGAGCCCATCTCTCTGCTGTGGTCTCCTGTTCAAAGTTCACTTAATTATCCCAAAACATCCCACACAAATCCCAACAACACAACTGTTCTAACACGGGGCTTCACCCCCGATTACAAGAGCACAGAGCAGAGCAGCAGGAGAAAAGCTACACCATGTCTAAAATTGTCCAGGGTTAGAAAGGAAAGTTCATAGATAACTCACCGGTACTATTTAAGATGCTGCGTTTGTAATTACTGGACTCTGATTTGTCAGGCGCTTTCTCCTGACTACAGACAAGCCTGAAGGTTCTGGCAGAGACACAAACACTGTTGTGTGACAATTTGAGTTCTTTTGTGTTTCTCTTATACACTTAAGAACAATTAAACCAATTTCATGACTTTCCTATCCTATTTATTACATTGTCATCCATTCTTTTCCATAATGTTGGATCTCAACTTCTGGACCAGATCCTGACTGATTTTTTTCCTCTTTAGTGCTCGGAGTTGATTCCAGTTTGTTAGTTTGCTTCTCCAGCTGCTTTTTAACTTTAGGTCATTTTTTAAGAAAAGGCAGAGATAAACAAATATATTTTTTAGGGTTTTTGTGGATATTTTGCTGACTTGATTTACATGTGGACTTTGGCGTACTTTACCAAAGCTGTCCACCCAAACCTTTTGCCTCTCTTTTGCTACTCTATGTACAATTTTCCAGATCTCTCACTGATGCATAGATTGAATCAAAACTCTTCCCTATAAGAACAAGTCAGAACTTGTGATACCACTCATTCCTGTTTGCTTTCACAAGAAAAAATATTTCACAAAAAATCATAACGAGCCTTTATGAAAGAAACTAACATCTATGTACTTCCTGCAAAATTTCACAGTATTTTTTTTTTTACTTGGACATAAGTGATTTATGTGCTGCTGTTCTTGTCTTCAACTTCATGTTGATGCTGACAAAGCTCTGCACTTATGGTAACATTATTCTGCAGGAACATTCTTGAGGAAAATATGCCCTTGGCTCCTCCTGAAACGTCATAGTTCCTGATAATGTAAAAAAAAAAAAGTTCATTCAGCTGCAACATTAGTAACAGGTATGGTTTTGGGAAAAGCCATGATACCTGCATGCTTTCCTTTGGAGGTAACCATTGCCCTTTTCAAGAAAATAAAAACTCTTTGAAATGGATTAATATGTATCCATTTCATACTATATCCATGATCACGAGGCACAATAATGAAAAAACAAGATTTACAAAAAAAATTGAAGCCTAACTGTTTTTATCACTGTCGAAACATTTAGCCATGACTTTCTGCTACCACTCGTATGTAGGTAGTTTGATGTGACGAACCTAAAGTCTAATACTGAGGGATGAGGAAGTTAAAAAGTCAACAGAATTATTTTTAAATTCAACTTTGGCCCCACCCTGGTGGTCATAAAAACACAGCAAGTATCCCAAATATGATGTAATGACATGCTACGGTTTTAACCCGGCGTGGGAAAGCAAATTGCTGCAAGGCGACGGCTATGCAGGGACCGTTTTCACAACAGGAAGACACGCAAAAAAAGTTACCATAATAAGGTCTCCAGCACGCAGGTTGAGCGCAGTTGGGTCGTGGAGGTTCCAGTAGTCCTTCACTGCTCTGACTTGGAGAGAACTGGACGCTTCTGCAAGGACCAGAACTACAGTGATTCCCCCTGTGCAACATCTCAGGAGGTTGACCTTGCAGACACAAACCTCTAAGCAGCTGCTTGATGTCTCTGCTGGCTGTGGAAGTGGTGAACTGGTTGACGATATCCAGAGCTGTCTGGTTGTACGTGTTGCGCAGGTTCACGTTGATCCCTGCCTGCGCACAAACAAAGTCATTCCCACTTTATTCTCCCGAGCAACAAACGGTCTACCTCTTCAAATCACAAAGTTAGGTGGACAGAGACGTGTAATGGTCATTACATCGAGCAGCAGCCGCACTACTTCCGTCTTGCCGTAGAGGGCGGCCTCATGCAGAGCGGTCCCCGCTTTGGTGGCTCTGTTGATGTTGATGCCGGCTTTAAGCAGCAACCTGGGAAACAAAATCAGAAACGGTCACCGTGAGACTGCAGGCAAACATCATCCATTCGACTGTTGCAGCTGTTTACAGTGTCGCATTCAAGTCCAAATGTAGGTATTCTGGTGGCAGAGATGAAGAAGGAGGACGAGGCAGGTTTTAAAGTTTTGCTAAAGGATTTTATGTTAGACTGCAGGATACCATGTTTGCTTGAACAGACATAACATGATGCCCTGTCCACTGTGATTGGGGAAACAAATTGTTTCAAATGCTCTGAATTATTTGCGGTACCATCAGCTTTGCTTAATCTATCTGTGGCTCATAAAGACTTTACAGCATTCTTAACTCTGTTGGCCAGGAGGTTGATTTTGTTATTGCAAGTCTTCAGCTCCACCTTCTCGTACGGACTAGATTAAGGAAGTGATCCAGCAAGTGAAAATAGAGATCAGGCTGACCTTATCTGGTGCTGGGCACAAATTTGGAAAAAAAAAATCTAGAACCTCTTTTTATCATATATTAACTGCATGTCTTGTTCTGTTGACTGAGATTGTCTGGCGGATGTATCACCTTGCTTAAAGCCCTTGAACTGCCTTTGAACATGCATACTGTCATGCATTAGTACGTTAAAGTTGCGCCTGTGGAAAAGATGCATGAGTTTTTCTTCACAAGCCTCTCAAAACTGTGGTCATCCCTTTTTCTTTTGCATGCTTTTCTATAATACTTGTTGCTTCCACTTAACTTTCCAGTGAATACTGCACTATGTACTGTATCCAAGGCAGCTTCTGTAATACAGAGTTTTCAGTGAAGATTACTGTATTAGTTGTAAAATACAGTCATCAAAACTAAGAGAAATAAACATTTGAAATACATCACTATGTGTAATGGATCTTTAAAGATGTTCCACCTTCAGCTTAGGTTCTAACCAGATGTAGAAAGCCGACAACAATTAGGTCAATGTGACAAAGCCCTGATTAGGAATTTATATCTGCCCTCAACTAAGTGATTTCTCAACCTATGTGCTGGATGGTTTTCGGTTTGCATTCCCTGCTACTGAACTTTCCTTTCCAGGAGAGTCAGAGTGGAGATGGTGTTGCAAAAACATTTGTTTATTTAGGAAGGATGAGCGCCATCAGCAGAGTGTCTAACAGACAGGGTGGGGTTACTTGGCAAACAGAATACATATTCTACATATTTACACACAAACAAGCATAAGTTTAAAAAATAAAGTGTAAAGTCAGCTGAGAAAAACAGAACAGGAGGGTGTGCAGCTTTAGTTTTGGTATGAGGTGACATCAGACTGCCATGAACAAATAGCAGAGGATTTACAATGACCCAAACTTTTATTTACTGCTAAACTCTCATGTTTTTGCATGCAGTCAATTCATTTCAGGGTAACAGAGGGGGCTGAAAAAGCTTCCCAAATCCCTCGACTCCCTCCTAAACTTAAACCCTATTCTATCCCAACTGTACATCCTATCAACCACCTCGGTCACCAGTCCACCTCTTGAGCCAAGGACTCCCATGAGGCGACCCCGCATCGGAAGTAAGAGGACGCCCCAAGCCGCACGCCAACCAGAATCTGGAGTGGACCAAGACTGAACTCTGTGATCCATGGCCTGCTCATACCCCACTGTCTGCGGCATCCCAAGACCCATTGACCCTAAGAACAAAACTAGAGTTGGTATTTGCTCCCAAAAAAACAAGGAAAACCATAATCTTGTTTCTCATAGTTAGTTGAGGCAATTGTAAACAACAAAACAGACTCCTGGGTTATATATTGTGTAAGGCTGGCACCCTGCTTTCAAAAACAGAATGCTTAGTCAATGCAGAAACAGTGAATTGATAGAGAACGGAGAAAAAAAGTTAATTAGTCACTGCTTACGCACTTCAAGGTTGAAAGACTGCACTTTACAGTTGGCTTTTCATAGAGTCTAGATAAAAATAGTCATAACTCATGGAGATGTTCACTCCCCACAGTGTGCCATGCAGTAACAAGATTTGAAGGATCCTAAATCAAACTGCATGCAGTCCAATACTCTGAATGTTAACTGCAATTAATGTCAGAAATCACTGATTTACACTGTACATTAGATCTGGTGAAGAATCTAAAACAGATGAGGGCATCACCCACTACACAAGCAAACACCCTTAACCCTCATTGCACAAACATTCTCACTGATTTACAAGGTACAATAAAAAAACAACTCTGTCATTCCGGCAAATGCTTGCTCAATCTTGTCGGAGTGCAAAAATTAATAAACTGGTGTGTATTTTCAGTAAACCGGGGCATTCCAGTCCTAAGTGCTTCAGCTGAAGGAACCAGATCTTTTTTTTCTCTTGTTTGAAGAAATTCTGCCTCTTATCCAAAAAATAATTGAATGAGACGCAAACTGGCATGTCAAATATTATGGCCACAAAAGTGCAAGTATAAACATACTGAACATGTAAGGCTTGTTGAAAGAGTCTTTCTTGACAAACAGACTAAAATAAAGTGGACTAAACAGGTTTGGTGTGAATGCACCCTAAAGTTGCATTTTCCCTCCTTTCAAGCCTGGCAGGGTCCATATATTTATGACCCAAGCAGAAACATAAAGCAGAGAACATCCCTGAATTATGGGCCACACAATGATGCACGCACATTGGTTCACTGGGTGGGTTGGTTTAAATTGACCACTTTAAATTGAAGGGTGTACCCTGCCTCTTGCCTAAAGACCACCAAGAGAAAGACAGCAGCCCCCTCGACTCTGCCAAGGACAGAGCCGCTACAGAAAATGCGGTTTTCTCACTTGATGACGTCTTTGTGTCCGTTCCTGGCTGCCAGGTGGAGGGGAGTGGTGGAGGGGGAATCCAGACTGTCGTTCCCTCGCTCTCCTTCTAAGAGCGCTGACACCATGTTACTGCTGAGCAGCAGCTGAGCCACCTAAAGAGAAATCAGTCTGAAGATGACGTTCTTACCGGCAGATTTAGGAAAGGAATTATAACATAAGCATTGCATAAATGATGTATATATACATAAATATGAAAAACCATGTGTCCCCGTGTACATCACTGTAAATGACAACTTACATAGAAAGAGATTAACTTGCACATTGGGGCTTATCCACTGTCCAGCAGCTGTCATAAGACGGTATGTATGTGGTAAAAACAGCCCAAAGCCCTTTTTTCTTTCACAGCTTAACTGCAAACTTAGACTATTTGAGAGAGCATTAAACAGGCATAAAAAGCGTGTCTAATTTTGACTTTTAGTGCAAGCAAAACATCTCACAGGCTGGTTTATCTGGCGGATGTGGCAGAGAAACAGTAAATTATGCCCCAAAGTGCAACTTTCTGAACATTACAATGTACAAAAGAGCCACTGAGGCCCTATCACTCAAACAGGCTTAGCTGACCAAAGTCACTTAATTCTAACCTCTGGCTCATGTTAGACATAAGGCACCCTGATTCATACATAAGGAGAAAAGAGTGTTTTCACAAGCAGATAACTGGATTAAGAGTCTAAATCTCTCCTCATACGAGGTCAAGAAGCGTGACAATGCAAAGGGCTACAATTGTATATCCAATAGAACTGGAATTGGAACCAACTTGATGTCAATCTGTGACACTATCACCAAGTGGAGGGATATGTTTTAATCCAACGACCAAAGTGGTCGCCAGTGCCAGATAAGGAAAACGACACAAGTAGTCCGGTACCTTGAGTCGGCCAAACTCGCAGGCCAAATCCAGAGGAGTCTTCTTCGCCTTGTTCATGAGGCAGGGATTAGATTGGTGCTGCAGCAGCATCTCAGACTGAGGGTGAAATGGAGAGAGTGCAACACCCTGTGAGCAGCGTAGCGCCTCATGTAAAATAGACACACACTCACACACCAGTCGTCCTCTACATGGTTTGCCTTCCACCAGGAGGAACATATGATAGCGGCTGTGTGGATCCTGAGATGGATTGTCAGCTTTGTGGGAAACGCTGCTCTGCTAACGAGGTCGTATCTCAAAGGGGGTCGAGTTACAAGTGGACGAGTGTTTGCACATATGGTCCGAGTTACCTCTTTGAACCTTTTTAGTATAATCACCTGGCTTCATTGGACTATTCCTCATGAGAACCAACACCTGGACCTAATAAAGGTGGAACGTTATTTTTAGGTAAGGGACGAGTATTAGAGCTAATACACCTAAAAGTATTACCTAAAGTTATACCAAGGGTCTTTAATCATATTTGTGATATTTGTTATTTTGTCTGGAAAGGCGCAGCATATCCAAGTTGTTGGCCAAGGAAGGCCTTATAGTTTAGAAACTAGAATAACCCAACAGGAAATAGACGCATATGCTGAGTGTTCATAAAAGTGAAAAAATTATGAAAAAAGTACAATTAAAAAAACCAAGAATCCAAAATTGAAAGAAAGTCAACAGTTTTGGCATAGAGATGAACAGAAGTCAATACGATAAGGGTTAGGAATATGAAATCATGTGTGTGTGTGTGTGTGTGTGTGTGTGTGTGTGTGTGTGTGTCTGTGCATGTGTGTGTTGTAGGAGGAAAACATACGTCACTGAAAGAAAGAAATGTGTGTAGTCATTGTGTGCAACAATGGAGTTACTAGTATTGTTGTTGAACAATACTAGCCGAAGACACAATGGGTTTAAGTTTCAGTGAAATGGGAGGACTGGTAATGCCTTGAATGAGTGTGTGTGTGTGTGTGTGTGTGTGTGTGTGTGTGTGTGTGTGTGTGTGTGTGTGTGTGTGTGTGTGTGTCTGTGTGTCTTTTGAACTCACCACCTCGTAGTGTCCGTACTGCGCAGAGAGATGTAAGGGTATCTGTCCGTCATGGGAAGGAGCGTTGACTGAAGCCGCTCCTCTCAGCAGCAGTAAAACAGAGTCTGGCTTTCCCTGCCACGCCGCATAGTGGAGCGGACGCATGCCTGTGGAACACAGCGGCAAATATCATTTTAAAAAATTGTTTTTATCCCCAAAATTTAAAAATTCTAATCTTGACAGCAATTAGAATATTTGAAAACTGAAAATATTTGATGTCTTTAGTACCATTTTATGTTTAGATGAATCCACCTCTGCTTTTAGAAGCAATAATATGTAGAAATCATTCTTACATTTTAAGGACACAGTAATTTGGGAGAAACGTACAGCACCTTCTGCAAAACATGCGATCTCTTAGATAGAACACGTTGCTCTGTATTCTTCTCTTTTTTGCATCAACTACCACTGAAGTGGAAATGAGTTTTATGAAGGTCACACAGAGAAACCCATACAAATGACAAGTATCTGGCTTCTTGATCGTCTGGATGATCCCTTTTCTCTTTAGATTCAGAGGAAATGGCGTCGGTTTCTTTGCAAGTGTAATACGAATTCTGATCACAGTGCATGGCTCCAGCTTCTAAGATGTTGGAACTGCAATAAATGCCTGATCACTCATTTCATGCCATAAATAGAGGATTTGAACATCAATATTTACAAATCAAGCAGTCTTTGGAACGGAGTCTCAACCTTTAATCACCCATAACTCTTTGTTGAAAGGCCTCACTTTTGATCGCAGACAGGCTTCCATGTACTGAATATCAATTACATTCAGGAAGCCCAACACTGCAGGCGCTGGAAGTAAAATTCAACATTTCACAGAGTTCTTCAGGAATATATAGCTGACCTGAGAGGCGACACGCTTGTTCTCATGAGCCTTACATGCTTCAGGGCTGCAGCTCTAAATCCTACTGTATCGCTTCTTCTTGGAAGTGAGAGAATACTTACCGTGAATCTTCTGTCACTTTGTGGTACGCAAACTTCAAAGCGAATAAGATTTACATTTCAGCAAAACCTCAGAGCTGATGAAGAAGTTTCAGGCTCAGTTTAATCCCCCTCTGACTTTGAGAAACTGAACTTTATGTATTTAAGCGGATGTCTCTCTAAAATCGGTGACTTGTTGGCCGGCGAGGTTGTTCTGTCGTTTTTATACCGTTGATGTCCTTGATGTCCACCGTGGCTTGGGAGTCCAACAGCAGTGACAGCAGCTCGGTGGTGCCAGTCAGAGCAGCATGGTGCAGCGCAGAGAAGCTGTGGGTAACAAACAAAAAGAGCAGACAGAAGGGAGAGGAAGAGAAAATGAGAGAATTTGTCAATTACATTGAATGCATCTAAATGTAGAGGCAGTTTTGAAGAATGTGTCTTCCAAGAGTGTATGTATATCCCCATCTTTAGAAGAGGTTGAACAGAAAATAAATTTGTGCTTTACCATTTTTCTGGCTAAACCTTTATGGAGTTGTAAGATGCTCCTCTAAGGGAAGACAAAAGTTCTTTCAGAGACAATTGCTTGAGAAAGCAGGGGGGAGTAAGAAGAGGGATTTTGGAGCAAACATACAACTTATGCTGCAGTTACAACATGCCCCTCAAATGTAGTGCTAATGTAACAACATGCAACCTAATAATCAGGGAAGAACGGCTGAGACCAAAAACCCAATCATTGTTTAGGAAGCGCTCTAGCATAGAAACTCCAACCAAAAAGGCCCAAGATTCAAACCTAGAATCTACTTGTTGCACCACACTTATGGCAACAACTGCACCCCATCATTCAGCTCCAAAAGTAAAACTGGTTTCATTGCATACGAAAGCCGTCAAGACTCACCATTTGCAAGTTTCTTTTGTCCGTGAACACTTCCCCTTTTCTAGTCTTTCTGATGTTGAGCTGAACTGAACAAGCTACAGATTCTGATACTCTGTTGATCTGACAGATCATTTTAACATTTTGGAAACATTGTTAAATGTCTCCAGCAAACTGGCTACATGGATGAGTCCGCTCACACATTCACTTGCAGCGTGAGAAAGCAAGTAACACGTCAACATTGTCTTGATAATTGTACTTCCAGTGGGGTTCTTGATAAAAAAAAAAGATTCTCTCCAGATGTTTGTTATAACAGAATTCATGACAAATTAAGTTACGTGTAAAAAATTAAAATGTACACAGAATAAGAATTAAACATGTGAGGGGAAAAAAGGGGATGAACTCAGACAGTATAAAGGCTCGAGAAACCCAGGAAACTGAAATCAGTATTTACAAAAGTATGTGAAAATCCCTAAGTGTCAAAAATACCAGCTGATTCAACTCTTATTCATGGCCCAGAAATGTTTGTCTTTACCAAGTTGGATAAGTACAAATAGCTCTGTCAACAACTGTTCAAAACATACTGATGACATTTATTACAGAAGACGTGAATTTTCTGATGAGCACTGGTGGGTTCATACAGCAAAAGGAGAAAGATCCATCATTCTACTAAAATGCGCCTGTCAGCCTCTCTGACGCTGTGTAAATCACTTGAGATATGTTAGCATTTTTTTCCCTCTAGAACCAAGAATCACTCAAAGATCCTCAAAAAGACACAGAATTAGCAAACTCTCTGCACAAAACTTCACTGCTGAAGAAAGAACATGTTGAAGCTTGTGAAACATGTGATGTTGTACACAAACAAACCTTTAACTCTTTGGATGTCATTGCACACATTATGCAGCAGAAATTGCTCATGAGTCTCAAAGAACCAGGAACTTTACAGTAAATTACTATTCCAGGCTTAGGCACTAGCAAACTGCAGAAAAATAGCATAAAATATATTTTTCAGTGGGATATTGGTCCAAAACACACAGCCAAGGAAACCTTCTATTGGTTTCAGACAGATAAAACTTAAATCTACTTGAACATCCATGAAAATGAGGAATTGATGAGTTTAGTGCTTACTATTCCTGCTTTCTCTCTTCTCTCAAATACACGTCAACCACATCTCACCACCTGTTACTGAAACTTCTCACTGACATGTGCTGAATACGTGTCACTGTGCTGGCGTTGACTTAGTGACAGCCAGCTGTTTACTCACGCTTCACAATCCTCTTCTCGCCTTACCAGGGATCTCATCTTTCACAGGTAGTCCCTTCCTTCCTCCCTACCACCCAACCACACAGCAGTTCCTCCACTGACGGACAGCTTGATGTCAACACCTCCATTGTGTGCCACCTCCCACATGCTACGTGTACACTGCATGCAGACACATGCAGAAGTTATCAGTCAACATAGTTACATTGTGCAAAATCCAAAACAAATCGGCCCACGGCTTGCATTTGAGATGGATTGTTTTGTTAGATAACCTTCTTCCTCGACACAGATTTTCTCATTTCCTACTAAGAAAGTTGAAATTCGAAAATATGTTTCCAAAAATACTATTGTGTAAAAATAAGCAGTGCAGGATCCATTCTGAATGCCTTAGCACTCATAAAGCTACCACTTCCCAACTGAGGCATTTTGGCACGTTTGGTGATTTCAGAGTTCCTTTCTTGTCCCTAAGGAAACATCCTGAATTTGTAATACAGAATTAATACTAAAGATCAACACGCTCAGTGCACTCAAGGCGAATAATAATGTTTAAAGAGAGAAGAACTTACAATGATTCGCATTCATGCTGGTGGACGGAAACCAGGATTTAAGAATATAAACAGAGGAAATAGGAGCAAGAGCACAATAATAAATTTATTGTTTTTGATTGCTGATTTTATGTTTTTAGATGCACCATGTAGCACTTTGAGATTTTTATTAATGAAAAGTGCATTATAAATTAAATTGATTATTATTATTATTATAAATCAAAAACTGTACTGAAACCTAAACAGGCTGTTGGTCAATTTATCAAATGTTTAACATTTTTAACTATATAAAGTCAAAACCTCTGCATAAAATTGATTATTTGTGTCATTTCTAATTTTAGAGGTTGACTTCTAAAAGCCTAACCAGGTGCTGAGTCTGCAAATTAACCCTTGGTAGAAAGGCCTATAGACAGAACAACGGTTTCTTATAAATGTAACATTTTTTATGTCTTTTCTCAGCTCCAATAAATTTAAAATAAATAAATAGAAACCTTTTCTGTCAAGTTTTCACACTGTGATCACCCACTGATGGAAAAGGCATAAAGCCTTTCTGTCTTTTCAGGTTTGCTGGACTGAACAAGCACAACGTCTTGATGTGCTCCGTCTCTGCAACGGCTGTACGCAGTAAGACGACCATTTCAATTTCTGAAAACATCTCGGGAGAGGGGTGGGGGGGGGGGTTTAAGACGAATAGTGTCAAATGTTGGACCCAGAGAGACTTTGCGTGGGCTGAGCTTGAGAGTCCAACACGCTGTTCGAGAAGACACATGTGGATCTTAATGGCGCTGACTGCAGAACCAAAGCCCATCTGTGAGAGAGAGGCTTAGGCTTAGAGAACAAAGAAAATCTTCAAAGGCCGTGTTTCGTTCAATGCCCCGAACCTGCCGATTTCAACTTAGTAGGGGGTAATAACACAGAAAAGTTTTATTCTGATGAGAAAAAAAATCAACCTAAACCACCCTGAAGACTAGTAGTATGAGGGGTACCTTATCAAAATAGTGCACATTAATCAACACTACAGGGGATTATGGCCATATTGAAGAGGACCAACTATACAGATCAAAGAACAAATGGTAAAAACAAATGAGAGTGTTGATGCCCTTTGTGAAGTTACCTTTACCATCCAACTGTTTTTCTATAAGCGTCCTGCTCAGCTTCCCGTTTTTTTTTCATTTACAAGTTAATGCAACTTTCCACTTATTGTACCTTATGTAGGACCAGAAACAGTACATTTCAGTCACTCCTAAATATTTGACAGATGTGGTGAGCTACACAAAAGTCAGTACCTAGTAATTTCCTGCCCTGGGGTTACAGTAATGACTCTGAGCAGCAATCTATGTCAGTACTTGTGTGCGCTTCGTGAGTCATGGATTGAAGACTGCAAACAAACAGCAGGCGGTCACATGTAGAGTAGTATTTTTTTTTCTTTTGCCTGCCTTATCTACACAACAACTGGAATTTTTCTCTTACCCGTCTAAGTCCTGGTAATTGATGTTGAGTCTCTTGTTGGAGCCCAGCAACTCTGGAAAAATGACAGAGAAAGGGATGTGGGGGAGGGAGGGGAAGAGGGTACAGAAAAAGACAATAAGTGTTTTTGGTACAAAGTTTGTTATTTCACCTGAGCTTACCAGAAATCCTTCCAGCCTCGTGTGTGTGTGTGTGTGTGTGTGTGTGTGTGTGTGTGTGTGTGTGTGTGTGTGTGTGTGTGTGTGTGTGTGTGTG
>CAEGAF010115488.1:0-36331 GCA_903067075.1 Micropoecilia bifurca
TGTGTGTGTGTGTGTGTGTGTGTGTGTGTGTGTGTGTGTGTGTGTGTGTGTGTGTGTGTGTGTGTGTGTGTGTGTGTTCTTTAACTCTTTAACTAAGCAGGGTTAATTGTGTCCAGAAATAGGGGGAGTTTGGAGCTCCACACTGGTAATTCTGGCTCAGATCCTGGTTTATTTCTGGGTCCTGTGTAACCAAGATGCACCATCCACTCTCATTACTACATGCAAACTCAACCGCGCACACATGTCCATGCCTTTTAATAAAACCCAGACCGGGGCCTGGGCTGTTTTTCCAGAGTAAGTGAAACCAGGGAAGAGGTAAAAAAAAAGGGGAGTTTTGCTCTCCACACAGCTTTCCTCAAGGCTGTCACTCTCACAATGACTGGATGTAGCTATTTCACAACCAAATGTATGAATAATTCAGATCTAAATATGGGGATGGCTTATGTTTCCAGCTGGACGTGATATTATATTTGTTAATCATCCGTCTCCTTGCACATTTGCTGTATTTGGTTGAACGAGGTTTCACTTTTTGTCACCCAGTCTGTTTCATGAGGGTTTGGGCGACACTGAGAAAAACAAAATCACCCGGCCTGTCTTCCGCTTATTGGAAATCAAGTCATGATGACGCACAGGTGCAACAGGTCCAGGAGGAAACCCCAAACATCCTTCTCTAGTCTCTCCAGCAACTCGCAACTCTCAGGGGAATTTCAGGGCATTACCAGACCAGAAGAGATATAAAACCTTACAGAATAATCTGGAGCTGTGTTTATACGAGACCGCCTGAAAATTGCAGATATTTTTTCTTTAGAGGGGAAGTATTTAGACGGCACCGCAGAGATAAGCATGACTCTGCTGTAGTTGTCATTCCACGCCACTCGACGGCGCTGTGATTATTTATGTCGTCAAAACGTTTGATAAAATGTTGAGAATATGTCAAATATGACATCAGTGATAATTCATTGGTTCATCAAGTGTCACTCGGTTGTAAAATATAAATCCTGAAGCAACATTTAAAAGGACATAGCAATGAAGCCAAAGCCTCGTTTTTCGTGTGAATGAGACGCCCTCTCACACCGTCACACTGCCTCTGCCAAAAAGCTGCTTGGCATCAAAAGGGAACATTTTTCATGGGTGTAGCCATTCACAGCTCTACAGCTTTACCCACAAATGATTTTTTCCTTATAAATGTGCCAGCATTTGGGGGGAAATAAACAGGTTTCCAACTGTATGAGATTTATTGCCTCTACATAGTGTTACAAAAAGGAAAAAAAAACAAGCAAACTCAAACTCATAGCTTTTAGCCACATAAAAAAACCTTCAAAAGCTGTTGTATTCTTAAATAATCAAATCAAAACTATTTTTATCTGTACTTTGCCAAATGTTCAGTATTATTTAATGTTAAGATGTACTTATTGAAAGCATACGGCTATTTAATATTATAGTAGTTTGTCGATGGGTTTTATCAATACATTCTGGTACAAGAGGCCCTTCTAAAGAAATTCATGTTTCTTTAGATCGTGTATGAATTCCCGAAATTTACTTAAATGTAATATTTCTCCACAATTTCCAGAATAGTCTCCATCAAGGTCAGCTCCTAAATTCTGAATGTTTCTTGTAGGAAGTGTTTATCGGAAGAGTTATCAAATCCAAGTTGGGTTTGAAGAGTATAGACATGTCGCACAAATATTACAATTTAAAGAAGCAAGAATCTATCTTGATTAGATTTGTAATTACGGGCCCGCTAATCCTGACCTCCGGTGGAATGCAGGCTTTGACCTCTGCACCTTTTAACCCTCCGCGACGCTGATAAGACTCGGCTGGCAGCAGTAACGGCGTCTTTGATTGTCAGCGCCGACGGATGTGACACACACGGACTAACGAATGTACGAAACCCCTCGCTGCTTGGCCAACGACGGGGAGAAGCAGCTAGAGAGGAGGACACCAACACACTCGTCCTTTTCTCTTAAGGTGCCTGATTGATTGTTTTTCTTTCTTTTTGACCTGCATGTCTGGCAGCTCCTGCGGAGAGCAGAAGGGCGCGCTTCCACCCCGCTGTGCTTTTTGGACACGTTATTGACGTGACCATCTAATGGAAGCCAGCAGCCGTCTGGGTCCTTCTGAGAAATCCTCTTTCAAACAGATCAGGTGGACGCACATCACTCTTGTGTCAGCACTACCTCCAAAATAGAAATAAAACTGTTAACATACTTTAATTAAAACTTCAATTTTTATTTATTTATTTTTTAGGAATTTAGAAGAAAAACGTTATGTAGCTTAATGGTTATGACAGAAGAAGAAATAGCAAATTTCTTTAATTTAAAATTAAAGAATTAATTAATTCTTTAATTTTAGAGAATTAATTAAAGAATTAAAAGAATTTAAAGCAAAATAACATTGCTTTGTTATTTTACGGTAACAAAGCAAAATGTTCCGATGGAAATACATTCATGCACAAACCTCTTTCTTAATTTTGATGGTGTTGCTAAACGTCTAATCCTGGACAACAACAAATGAGCCCCGATGACAGCGAAGGAAGTAATATTTTCTAATGAGTCTTTCTTGACAAGCTGCTGCAGGCGGGCCTGATGGGGTCACCAGTTTAAACCCCCTGCGGAGGACTTAGCCGCTGGACCGGATATGAGCATATATTGAATAGTTTTCTGTGGCTGGCGACAATATTCCCTCAGCTTGCTGCTTTGCAGGAGACCAGATTGATTGATTGGACAATCGCCGACGAAAGATTTGAAGCAATCCGTTCCGTCAGAGCGAGCTATGACTTCCCCCTAAATCAATGTGCTGCTGAAGATGAAGGTTTGCTTAAAGCTATTCCGTTAATTTGGACTTGTTTACAGAAAGCAGCAGTGCTATTAAATGCTTTTAATTTGGTGAAAATAAAGAGGCGGCTTCAGGCAGATCTCCTGAAAGTGTTACTTCCTGTTTTGCTGCCAGCGGATTAATGGGTTGGCAGGTTTAAAAAAAACTAAAAAAAAACATTAGTCTGAGACAAAGCTTCTGCACACCGTCTCTATCTGACCAAATAATCCTCTGCACAAAGGTCAAACTGCTTGAGAGAAATCCTTGCTTCCAGTTGTCACATTTCTCCGTTCCCCAGAGTCTCTTCAGCTGTAAATTCTGATAAGCGAACAGCTTCTTTGTAGATAAGAGACTGAAACAAAGCCAGTTCTTGTCTTCACCTCGGAAGATTTTTCTGTAAAAGCCGTCCTACCGTTTCCAAAAGGTTAGGTGAAACTACTGAACCATATTTTTGTCTTCAAATGCTGAGGCAGCGTTACAGACAAAAATTTTTCTTTGTATATAATTTACAACTACTAATATGAAAAGAAGTGACACTAAGATTTTTATTTTTGTAATAAGTTGGATGAATTTATAGCATCTAAATGAGGGCAGCACAACATCAGCTACTTCTGATGCTAGTACTGGAAACTGATGTCCATCAGCTTGGATGTCTCACTCATACATGTCAATGTGTCCCGTGGGCAACATTTTGCTAAGAAGTATTTCTTGAATAACTTTCTGACGGAATAGTTGCTTTCTCCCCGGAGATGAGCAGAAGTGAGCTGTTTGCCGCAGTTTGCTCTTGGGGAATGAGACCGTGCAAGGACAAAACAAGAACATTTGTAGAATTCCTTTTCAGAAAAGAGAAAAAAAAAATCAACAAATCAGCAAATATCCTGATGCAGAGATCCTGGGAAAAGGGTAACATTGTGATTAAATCCTCTGCTAGACAGAAGAGCACAAATTGATTCAAATAGCTAAGTTATTGTTACTTTAAGAGCATATTACATCGCACATGGATGTAATATGCTATTGAATTTCACACGTCAAATGCTTTTTCTGAGGAAGAAAGTCGTCGTTACAGGTAGGAGCAATAAAAATATGGTATTTTCCATAATGAGATTATCATCAGCCTATTGTTGACCTAAGTACAGATAAGCTCCGTTTTTCCTTGTTATTAATTTTTAGGCAAAGCTTGGTTGACATTTGTAGCACAGCCATTTTGTACAGGAAGTCAGAAAAGCAGCCATTTCAAACACTGTATTAATTTAAAATGAGTGGGACCGTTTGGTCTGTCTGAGAAGTTTGGATAACAGCGGTTTATGCAACAGTATTGTGTGTTTTCCAGGCACATGGTGTCATTTTATATCATAATCCAGGCACTACGTTACCTAATTTAACATCTTGAAATTTGGCCTCTGTCTCTTTAAGAAACTGCTTTGAGAAGTCACCACAACAGCACTCCTCTATTAACTCTTTAACAATGATTTTAGCAGCGCTGCACTGAGAGCTCAGCTGATGCTCAGCTTCACCAGGTGTTTGCTAATAGCTGCTGGCTAGTCTGAAGGAGCTGAGTAGGGGAGGGATGCTCTGTGAGGCGCAAGATTGGAAGGTGTACCTCTGAGGAGGAGTTTCATCTCAAAGACGGCGCTAGGGTCCGGTTGCGGTTGCCATGGAGATTAAAGGATTTCTCAAGCATGCATCAAAGAATCAAAGCAACTCTCCAGTTATGCTTCTGATGAGGGAAAAACATCACAATATGACATAAGGCCCCAAAAGACAATTTTACATAAACCTTTACATAACTTATCCAGAGGGTGTTGCTCTAATTTCTGTGATAGAAAGCTGCCATTTTCCTCCAACAAATGCTCACATGCCACCAGTGTTCAGAGCAGTGGAAAAACTAAAACAACAAAACAAAGCCAACAACTCTTTGGATGGATGGATGCATGGATAGACTTGCAAAGAGGATAAGTAGAATATTATTTGTACGTCTCGGTTTTGGCAATCAGCTTCACAAGTCACCCATCGTGAGAAACAGTCCAACTTCATTTCACTATGAGCATATAAACAGCTAAAGGCGTTGGAGACGGATCGTTTTGGAGCCATTGTTAGAGAACAACATAGTGGAGACCAAAGGTCAGGAGGTGGTTGTGAAGTTATATAGGTACAACAAGATCCAAAGCTTAGAACATCTCAACTCTGTTCAATCTGTCATTTGAACATGGAAGATGGAGCCAAAACTTTGCCATGGGGATGCTTGTACTCAGGAGACGCTGGTTGAACTTGATGAAGCTCAATGTAGAAAATACTTATAAAACTTAAAAAACAAGGACCAGAGAGACTTGAGATTTGACGAGGAACCAAATGCGTCATAATGTGGAAAAATTAAAGGGGTGTAATTACTTTTGCAAGTTTATATTTGGTAGCATTGTCTCTAGATGTCAGTCGGGGTGAAACAATCATAACAACCACAATCCTCTTCAAGCTGCAGTGTGTCAGTCGAATCCTCAATGTTTAGGACCACAGTCCTAATCAGATTAGAAGGGTTAAAAGGTCTGCAAGAAAGGGGAGGAAGGGCCTATATGAGTGTGAATGTATGTGTGGGTGTGTGTGTATGTGTGTCTAATAAGAGAGCAGATGTTACAAACCAACAGCCAAGCTTAGACCGTCTGTTTCTCTGATTTATTTCTCTGTATTTCTGACTCATTGAGTGATTGTCTGTCTCAGAAAGGATAAAGTCCTTGCAAGAGTCCAAGAGTGTCAAGAAGACATTTTGAGCCCTTAGTACTTGTTTTATGGACACAAGTGCAGAAAATCAAGTTAGATATGGAAATTAGAGATCTGAAATTGTTTATGTAATATAACACGGACAAGATCAATTTACCTTCAGTGGTGCTAAACCAAAGCCTACATTGTACCTTTGTTTTCCTTTTGGCCTTCAGGCTGCAGAGAAATACATAAAACATCTCTCTGTTTTTGCACGTTTTCATGCAGCACCTTAAAAAAGTATTCAACTCGCTGAGCTTTTTCATATTTATAAATATAAATGTGGTTGTGATGAAGTGTAAAAGGTATAAAAGTGAAATGATCAAAATAACAAAAATTGAAATCGGAAAAACATTCGCTTACTGAAATAAATAAAAATGATAATAAATGGAGAAAAACTGTAACTGGAATTTTGTTGTGTTTATAAAAACTACAACATACAGAAATGATGGGTACAACACCCTTCGATTTTGTGTTTATGAATCTGTTAGACTTTCAAACTGATGTGAAAGTGATTTTCCTGACAAAAGCCGTTTACATCAGTCATTGTGGGAGATTATATTTATATATTTACGGTTAAAATTAAACCATTCAACATGTATTTGTTCCCTTCTCGAGCCCTTTCCAACCGCCAACAGGCTTTCTTCTTGAGTTTAGCTGAATCCATCTTCCCATCAGCTTCGACTATAACATTTTACTTTAGCATGCCACTGTTCTGTTTATCTTGTATGCCACAAAAAGTTCCAGTTTTGGTGTCCGAGTCAAAAGTAATTAAGACATTCATTGCCAAGAGGCTTTTTTTTCTCCCCCAAGAAAGAGAAAAACACAAAAAAAGAAGCAAATTGTGTAAATCGCGTTGCACATTATCTGGGTTAATGTGGTTTTAATGTGATAAAATTCACCAGAATGTCCGTGTTTACTTCAGAGGGTTTAAAGCGAGCCCTTAAAACGTCATACCACTTGAGGTTTGGTTTGAAGCGGTTGCCAGCTAACCCGCAACATCCATCTCAAAGCGCTGTGTCGTTCGGACGTCGTTCCTCTCTCCTTCCTTCTACCTGAGTCCCTTCCTCCCGCCGGGGGCTTTGTTCAACGGGGGAGCCTCCGTCCAGCTCCTCCGCACGTCTCCGAGGCTTGACGTGCCTCGGCCAATCCACTCCGCAATATTTAGACGAAGCGGGCGAACCAGAGAGAGATAGATGCGCTGGTTGTAGATCAGTGGTGAAATTCCTATCATCCTATATTCACCGTGTTTGTTCTGGTGGCTTTAAGAGCTGGATCCGTAAAATCCCAGAGGAGTAAGCAGATGTCTGAGCCCCCATCATCTGTGAAAACCAGGTTTCACTCAAATTTCCCTTTTTTTAAAGAGCACTATTAATGTAACATTATACTCTGGAATAGTTTTAGGTGGACAGTTTTGACCACATAATCACATCACGGAGGTCTATTCAGCGTTGTGCCAAAGATTTAAGTGGTTCTTCATGTGTGTCTTGGTCAGTTGTTTTAAACACCAGATATATTATGTTCGCCCAAACACGATCTTCCTCGGTTTTGGGAACAATGACTATTGTAACGTAGAGGTAAAGTGTTATGTAACATAGATGTGGGGAAATCCTGGGGGTTTCATCTGCTACGTGAAAGTCGGTGTTCCAAAACCATTAGAGAAAATCAGCAAAGAGTTTTAAGAGTTTATGGTAGGCAGAAATGCAACAAACAAAACAAACAAATAAACAACCAAAATGCTGTGCATTCAACAGCTGGACTTTCAAGAAGTGGACATAAATTGCTATATGATACCTGAACAACTTTTGCCACACAGCAACTTTACAAAAGAAAATCTTGCCTTGATAAAAATAACAAGATGTGTTACTGAATCAGAGAATTATTATATTTCGGTGTGAAAAACTGCTTTATAAAAGATAAAAACAGCAGTCCACTGGATGTCAGAGTTTCTGTTTTCTCTGTCTTGGTTGAGGGGTGAGGTGGTTACTAATATATCTATCCTTATCCCAAAAAGAAAAAAAAATAAGTAAAAAATTTTTGACTTGAATGAAAAAAAATGTCCATGTTTTTTTTTCTTGCAAATTTTTGATTTTTCAAACTTGGAAATCTACAAATTATGTTTGTTGAAGGAACAGTTTCTTTCTTTCTTTTTTATTTTTTTAACTGTGGTAAAAAAATTGTGAAACAGTCACAATTTGTCAGAACCCTAATTGCATTGGACACCAGCCAGATCCATTTCTGTTTGGGGAGTCAGACAGAGGATCTCATGCCCGAGTCAGGCACTGACACAATTAACAAATGTAACATGGAAAAGTGAGAGCGTGTAAAAGTATTTACAGAGTAGCCCATTTCCACTCGTTGGAAGGGAGAATCCAGCTATTTCTCTTTTTCTGTTTTTTTTTTTTTTCTTTTTATAGTCCCAGATCCTTAACCGCTATGAACTCTAAGGATGGAATGTCATCACATAGTTATGTGATCTGACAGGTTTAGTTGTGCTTCAAGCATTCAGTGCGGTAGGACAGCTTGAATGGGGGACAAAGATCAGCCTGATGGTGAGAAAATACCTTACTGAAATACAAAACTTATATGAATGAAGGCATCTGTAAGCTCCGCCCCTTTTTGGTACCAATTATCCCAGCTGCTCGTTCTGAAAGCGCGCAGAACCCATGATTCTACTGGTTACCATTGGGGAATGGTAACCAGTGGAATAATTTACAGTTTAAACGGAACCAAAAGTCGGACAAACCTTAAAAAATAGAAAATAAATTCTACATAACAAGGGTCATAAGGGCAGGATAATGTGAATATATAATGACTTCTAACAATTTTTTGCAATTTTAATCATCTGTACTCGGAGCCCAGCACTTTTTTGCTATCCATCATAAGTTTGCTCAAAGTTAAAACAACAAAACTAAAGGCATTTTTGTTCACCTATTTATTTTTTTACAGCTCAGACAAAATACAGCAACAATTTAGTCACTTTTGGCTGTTTGATCTGTTTGGGGTAACCAGACACTGAAGTTTTACACAACCCTTATGATTGAGAAACAGTAAAGAACAAAATTATAATAATAAAAATATATATGTATATATATATAATAAAGCAATAATCCCCTCCAGATGTAATCTCACCCATAATTTTCACAGCCATGCCTCAAACATTTGTCAGCCAGAAACCTCTACAATTATGTTTTTCAGAGGAAAAAAAAACGAAAGAGAAAAAGAAAGAAAGGGAAGCAGTGGGGTGTTTATTTTTGGCTGGCATCATGGCAGTCTGCCTTCTTAAAGTAGCAGCGGTGGCGGCAGCTGGGGCAGTGGAGGCGTCCGAACCGCCGCAGCCGATGCCGTTTTGGGTCGCAGCACCTCCCTCCCTGTCTGACTGAGACACCTCCGTCGTCAGCCGGTCAGCTTCCCCTCTCTCGCTCCATCCGTCACGGGTCTGATCCTGAGTCCTGAAACACTCGTCACATCCTTGTGGCTTTTCTCCTCCCTCCTACATATTTCGATTAATACGATTAATCACGATTAATTCAATTGATTGTTTGAGCCTTAGAAGAATCCCTTCAACTGCAGGTTCTGGCCTGCCTCCAGCTCATTTTCTCTGTCTGGAATCGACTGTTTGCGACCGTTTGCGGTCTGAGTCAAGACTCTCCCTGGCTTCAGGGTTTGCAATTGCCGGCCTCCCCAAGCGTGAAGAAAGGCATTCTCTTCTAGACGCACTTCAAAGGAAACTCCAGCTGATGTTAACAAGGGCGTCATTGATTCTCTGTCCTTCACTGAAGGGGGAGAATCCCGAACGAGTAGGCTTCCAGTTTTTCCTTGACCTCGAGTGACTCGACTAATCCGGATTCAAGCTCCATGAAGAACAGTGGAGTTTTCGGGCAGCGATGTGATGGTGAAATGTGGCTTCACAGAACCTAGGTTGTAAACTTATCACGGGGAGATGTGTTGATTTTGCTATGGGAACTAGAAGAAACAAAGCCTTGCTTTTTTTTCTTTTTATTGTTGTTTCTCAGCCACTTACAAAGTGGAACATTTAAGAGGTTGGAACAACACGGTGCAGCACGGAGTCAGTTATGGTGAGCCAGTGACGTTTTCCAACCACATTTCTGACACACCCTGGCTTTTTTTTTCCTGCTTCGGATCTCCCTAAAGAGCATCACACACCGCAGTCACAGCCTCAAAAAGCTGGTTGCAGCCGAAGACAAGTCCGGCCTGCTGGACCAGAGGCTGTTTTTGCTATAGAAGAAAGCATGTTTTTGTTATTCGTCTGTAATGAGAGATTACATTTCCTCAACAGTAGCCGGTGATCTTCAGCCGTCGTCTTGGATCAAAGAGGACGGCTGAGCACTATCAGAGCTCTTATCATCCTGACCAAACCACTTTTCAGAGGAGAGATAAGCTAAAACAATTGACGCATACTTTCGAATTTGTGAATGGGAGATAGTGATTGTTTCTTTTAGATTATACTGAGGTTTCCCTAACTTTGAACTTTGATATGCTTGAATCTTGTTGAACTGTTTATCCCTACAAAGTTGAGGAGCAAAATAGCGATAGATTTATGACAGGATGAGAGTCCTGGACTCTTCAGGCAAAGAAGAATGCATATTTTTGTTGTTATTTCGTCAATATTGAGAGAATTTTGAGGTCAGATCCCTTGATACTTCTAAAGTTTTCTTCTTTAAAATCACAACCTCTCGTGCGTTTTATTGAGACGCAGGAAAGAGGAAGTAGAAGAAGCAAGACGATATGGTGTTCAACATATCTTATGAAGAAAAATTTCAGAAAGTGTGTGCAGTTTCTACTGCACACACTTTCTGCAGCTATGTTTGATGCAAACATAGCTGCAGTTTTTTGGGGAGGGGATCTGGGATGTAGGGAACTCGGCTGTCTCTACCGAGTTTTCACTGTAAGAGATTAACGTTTTTGCTCATTATCTTTCAAAATGAGATCAGGCTCAGTTACGTTGTTCCAGAACATCTAGAAACAGAATATTTTTTACTTGATTTTCAGTTGCGATTAGGTCTGGACTTTGACTAGGCCATGCTAAAACGTGAATACGTTTTGACCTAAAACATTCCATTGTAGTTCAGTGCTAGTGTTGTGTTGGAAATTGAATTTCCATCCCCGATTAAAAGTCTTGTGCAACGTTTGTTTCAGAGCTGCACTGAAATGAGTTCATATTAAACTCCAGCTCCCCGGATCCCGATGCTCCTGTCACCATGGAGATGATGGGTTCAGGGTGACTTTTGCACTCTTTTTGTGGCTGCTGTGGATTTTATTTGGAGGTGTCACAATAAAGAGGACTGAAAACAAAATGAACTCTAAGCTGTTGAGTTTTGGTTGTAGACAATCTTTAAAATCATCTGTCAGTTTACTTCCACCTCGTGGTTATATGTACTATTTTGTGTTGCTCTAACAAAGAAATCCACAATATTTCATTTGCAAAGAGCTTTAAAATGTAAAGACTCATTTAAATAAACATATAAAGGCTTATATGCACTGTAACTTGATACATCTCACTATTTTAACGTACAGTAACTTTCAGCTAGGACTTCACTTTTACGTAGCTAATGGAAGTATTTTACTTTAATTGTTTTAAAAAGTGGGAAGCCGCCCCCCATTTGTTAGCATATTTATTCCTTTGTCATTTCACACATGTCTAACCTGTAAGGTAATAATAATTAATGTCTATCAGCTCCTGGGGTTCGTTACCATCAAAGTAGTGAGTTTTAGCGATCAGAATAAAAAAATCCTGAAACTCCCAACTAGCATGTCCAGCTACAGACTTCATGAAGGGCTGTGCTCTCAGATTTCCCTCCAACATCTTAGAGTAAACACTCTCCTCCGCCCAGGAAGGTTTCCTACAGTGAGGTTTACTGTGGCAGCTCCTATAAGTCAAATGAGTACATCATGAAATGTGGAAAAAAAAAGAAAAATTACTGGCAACATTCCTCCTCATCACTCCTGTTATTCTTGGCTCAGGCAGTGCATTCTTACACCTGGACTGGACCACACTGCCATGTAGTCTAGGAACGCTTTTGTGTATATGGAACTGACTGCACACACACTCACACTCACACACAAGCCCTCCTCAGTCAGTTCATCGGTTGTGTCAAGTTATTTAGATTAGGCCTGCTCTTTTTTTGTTTTTTCAAAATAAAAGCCAAGAACGTGTTCAATAAATGTGCTTGAATAATAACTAAATGATTAGAAGGTTCTGGGAAATATAAATCATATGTTGTAAATATTTTTCAGCTAATTTTTTTCATCTCCATAACACTCAAAATCAAGCCTGCCCCCACCTACCCCAGTTGAGACATTACACTCAAAACAAAGCAAATCTCCCACACCCACACACACCACAAGAGTCACAGCAAGTGTAAATAAAACGACTTCTTATCCTTAAACACTCATTTGTCATCTGTTTGTACATCCAATATGGTTTTAATTGTCTTTCTCTACACACAAACTCGTTTTTATTCATTTTGAAAGCACGTTTAGATCAGATATTATCAGATTTAAATATTGCTGCAGTGTTTTTTCTTTTCTGTTTGCTTGATAAATTCTAGCACCCACTGAACGGCTGTTTTATTTACAACATATGTAGCTTACTTTTTAAAGCTCTAGCGACCTTTATTGAAAAGTAAAACAGGGAGGAGAGAAAAAGGGGGAAGCCAAGACCGGGAATCGAACCCTCGACAACCGCGTCGAGAACGTCACCCTCTGCACATGGTGCGCGCGCACTACTAAACTCCCGTTAGCTAGCTAGCTAGCTGTCTCCCCGTTCTGCGTTTTAAAATGACGCCGTTTTCTTCCTCAACAAAAAAAAAAAGCTCGTGGATACAAGAAGCGTTAAAGTACACTTAGTCGTGAGCCTTTAAAGCACTTTTATTTTGAAAACACCAACCGGAAGCTCGCTTACTCTCCAAACCATCTGCACGAGACGGTGGAAGAGGCGCTCAGACCAAACATCGCTCGAGCTGAGTCAGGAGATCTGCGGGCTCCTCAGTCACACACAGGCTCTTTTGTCGGATCTTCTCCTTCTTCTCTGTGATGGATCCTCCACCCTCTCTCCTCTCTGGCGGGTGAACCGTGGACTTTACTCGCTCGTATGATGGGAATATATCGCCGGTGCCCTCGGCCCCGTGGACGTACGCAGCCTTGATGGAAAGCATGTCACCGCAGCAGGGGAGCATGGGGCAGAACAGGTCCGACTCTCTGACCCGTGACGGCAAACCGCTGCCCGACAACAAGAAGGTAACCCGGAGCTCGACTCGGTTTCGGGTGTGCGCTGTGCGCTTCGTGACGCTCGACATCTGTTGAGGGTCAGCTAAGGAGCATTTGTTTATTAAAAACAACAAAAACGGATTTTGGGTGCCAAAACTTCTACTGTAAAAACTATATTTCAACGTGAAATAGTTATAAAATGCATCCCAAACCTGTTATTTTCTAAATTGTTCCTAAAAATGTTGAATATCTAAATATTCGAGATGTTTGGAGGTCATTGTTTATCTATTTTAAAGATGTCTCTGCTTTTACTTTATAAGAGCTTCATTCACTGTTTTGAAGAAATGTTGAAACATTCATTGAGTCAGTGTGAGGAGTACAATAATGAGAAAAAACGTGACACCAACACCTGGGAAGCTTTTTAGAGTTTTTTTTAAAGGTTATTTGCGGATTTATAGATAGAATAAAGTGTTTAGATACAGAAACAAACTTGAACCAAGAAAATTCTACAACACGATTTTCGCAATAATATCAATGCGCAAAAATAAATTGATAAATTATTTTTGAATTGTAATTCTAAGCCGTTTTTTTGTCATAGTAGTTACATCTCCCTCAGATTTAGCAGAATCCCCTTGAAATGCCTTGAGAACTTGTTGTAAACAGCGCCCCCCTCGCTTGCGTGTTTAAAACTGGTAACTGCATCTATGCGCAGAGTGTTTTCCAAAAGCGCATTTTTAAAGCAAAGCAGGTATTTACTAGGTCTCACCTAAACAGGCTAAATGTAAAATATCTGTCATGTGTATTACTTAATTAATGTTTTGTGTAGCTTTTCTAACTAGTATGTCTTCTCTTTGCTTTGAACATAACCCTTATTAATTGGTTTTATGCTTTTACACCCTTTGCAGTACTGTGTGCTTTAACCACATTTCTTGGTAGTTCAGGTCTTGGCATGCTTTGCTTTATTTTGGTTTTGCTGATCAATAAATCATGAAAGAAAAGTTAAGGATTAACCTGACTCCAGAGACTAAAGATATTTGTCGTGTTTCCTTCAAAATACTCATTTTGTGTTGCAAGATGTGTAATTGAATGGATATTAGGTAAAAATGCATTTGCACGTCAGGTTTCATTTTCATCTTCTTGAGTCTATCAACAAAAAAAACAACAAAAAAAAACCCAGGAGTCTCTTTGTCTCTCCCTCTGCGTCCCTAAAGTTACGGCACGTGTCCTCCCAGTCATTCATTGCATTCAGAAATAACAAGAGGTTATGTTTTAAGTGACTGTTGTGCTTTTAGTTTTGATTTTTGCAAAGAAAAAGAAAATAAAAGTCAACTGGGGCCTTGATGACAAAGGAAACATGACTGGTGGTCTGTGTTTAGACTCATCTGATCGCAGCAGCAGCCTGTGGTTTACAGCTAATCAGAAACTGAAACTGGATAAAGTCTAAAAATGACCTAAATGTCTGTGAGAGCTGGCTTGTTCTGGAAGAGCCACTGCTAAACCATTTATCCCTCCAAGCACTCAGTCTGGTGTCCCGTGATGCTCATCAATGGTGCTTTTATTTTTAATGTTGGACTCATGTCACAGTGGCCTATATGTCTCATGTAAACCTGCTAAAACAGGAATGTTCCAGGAATGTCCTGGGTTAAAATGCGTTCCGGAGTCATGTTTAATTTATGTTGCACTGTGAGTAACTTGTTGTGATTTTGCTTATCGTTATTGGATTACCGTTTGGTTGTCGTTACAGCTGAGAGGATGTCGGCCCAGCCCCTGTCAGGGAGGATGGATACCTTTAGCCATCTTAAGAACAAATTCTGGGGAATCTTAAAGATTGTGCCACAGTCTCTGCATGCTGCTTCACTCCCTGTGACCTTTATGTTTTAGTCTGTGTCATTTCCTCCTCCTCTTCTCCCCTGCTGCTGGCTCTTCTGCTTTTTCTGTCAGTCACAAACCTCCCCCTTCCTCCACCCTTTTCTCTTAAATCCTCAACTTCCAGCCATGAGACAGCATCACAGAGTGCTGACTGTACTTTTTGTCCCCTGCCCCACCAACCTTACCGTCGCAGAATGTAACCGAAAACACAGACGCAAACCTTCATCTCTGCCTGTGCTCTGACTCATGTTTTGTGTCGCTCTTTCTGTCTGCCCCCTCAGAAGATGAAGACCCTCGCCCAGAGGCGACAGTCGGCTCCCTCGCTGGTCATCAGCAAAGCACTTACGAGATCCAGAAGCGCTTCCAGGTACCTGCAGTACACACCTGTCTGCGTTCCCATCAGAAAGGATCTGATCGCCGTGCCGTTAAAAGGGCGACGTCCCGGTCGACTCCACCGAGGAAACTCTGCTCCTGATATCTGTCGTGTTTCCTTGATATGTTTTTAAAAGACGACGGCGTATTTTTGTGTGGACGGCTTGCTAAGTTGGATTGTAGGCTGAGCGTGTTATTTTCTTTTCCTCGCTTTTCCCATATCATGGTGGCCCCCGAATATGCATAGAGAGCAGCTGAAGCACCAGTCGTTAAATTTTAAAGCAAAACGTCATAATAAATAGATACATTTATTAACTTTTCCCATAAGTTTTGTTTGCAGAGGATTAGCTGTAACTGGTTGAAATAAACGATTAGTTTTATGAGCAAAGAAATTTAAAAATACACCAAAACAGAGAAACATGGTTGCGTTAGCCTAACTTAGCACTTCCACTTACTGCTCAACACAAAACAATCGTAATGGAAGATTATTGAAGACTGCAGCTGTTAAATCTTAACTGCATTTCAGGTAACTTGTTGTCGGGACATTATATTTGTAGCTTTATTGACCCAGTTTAACTCCCCCTTGTTTGAACAGCATATTAAGGCTGAACTATAAAAAAAAATAAAAGTCCAACTGGAACAAAATATCTGTTGTTGTCAGGAACAAATGGACGTCATTGCCGAGTTAAATGCCGCACAATCACAAAACTAATTCAGACCATGTGTGGTTCTCACCAAACATGGCGTTGAGGTTAATTATCAGGCCTTATTGGCAAATTCCTCGTCTTAAATGACGCCGCTCGGCGTCAGGGGCAAAAAAACACAACAAAACAAAAAGGTCCTGATTGGGACATTGGTGGCTGAGTCCTCCGCAAAATGTATGATGTGATGGATGAAGCTGCAGTTGAGTTAGCTCTAAGTTCCTCAGCGTGTATAAATGTTTACTCCCAGTATGACAGACCTTTCAAACAGATTAGAAAGTGTAACCCGTCTGAATGAAAAATCCTTTCCTCCAGTGTTCGCCCCCCTGCCCCGTCCCTTCTACTCCGCGACAACATGTGCGTGTTTTACTGTGACTCCTGATGCCGTCACTAACAGCAGACTGTTAAAGATTCTGACTTGACATAGCGCTGAAGCTTGCCTTCGCCGATGTCCGCCCAGCGTTTTCGCAACCGCTGTGAAGCATTTTGCCAAGTTGGTCGCTGAGCCGATTCGCAAAGCTTTCATGTTTTTGTCACTGAGTTTTCCCCAGGAAACACCAAGCACTGATTTGAGGGGCTGATAATGTGTAGATTAAAGAAAAAAGGGGGGGAGGGAATAAAAGTTGAGCCTCGGAGGCTTGGGATAAAATCAACAGAGGTTTAAAACCTGGATCTCTGGTGAGTGAAAGTGGAAGCTGTTTGTTTGCTGATCTGAGGGAGATGGATTGTGGTTTTGAATGGCTAAGTCTACGATTTGGATATTTGCTCAAGAGTTATGTTTTCCCCCAGTTTGAGTAAAATCTCAAAGTTTGGCCTTGGAGGCTTACTCACTCACTTTCTCTCTCTCTCTCTCTCGCTGCTTATCCCTGAGCTATCGGTGTTTTCATCACCTCCTCCCCTCCTCCACCATATCACTCGGATCCCTTCCTTTTCCTTTACCAGGGTCGGAAATAAGCCCTTCCAATCCCCTTTGGCCGCACTGTTTATTTACGAAGGGCTTTGTTTATCTTCTGAACTGCGGCTAACTCGCGTCAATGCCAGCTTCAGAGGCAGGCTTAGTCTCTCAATCTGCTTCCAGTTCTCTTAAAACCTTTTTACAGTCGAATGCCGTCAATGCCGGGCCGTATCTCGGGTGTGAACCGTTTTTAGCGTTTGTGGATGGAGTTCAGGTTTGACTGCGTGAAGCGATGTTTGCGGAGGGGCTGGGGGGATGAGGAGGGGGAAACTCCCTGCGCTGTTAAATGGGTCGGTTCTCTTGGGGCAGGATTTGTGTGTTAAAGAGATTTGGGGAGACATATTCTGTTGGCAGGTGTGGTGTGAGGTTGAGAAAGGAACTCTATTGACTGAAAGACAAATAGTCTGCATGACAGAGCCGCTTAGTCTGTCCCAGTCTGACCTGACTGCGTGTGTGTGTGAGAAATGAGAGTGGATGTGGAGCCAGGACTTGACTCTCTCTCAGCTGTCACTCTTAACCTTTGACATTAAATTAGGAGCTGTCGGGAGGGAGGTGTTCATTTATCTCTAGTTGAGCGTTGGGGAGACGGGTCAACTTCTTGAGGTTTGCGACTGTAACCGTCAGAAGGTTGAAGTCCCGGCTGCGGCTGACGCTGCGCTCCAACCGTTTGCCAAAACAGCCAATTTTTGTAATAAATTGGTTTGTTTTGTTGGGTTTGCCTAACCCTGTGCGTGCCTTGGAAAGAAAAGCACTGGAACCCTTAAGCCACATAAATGCAGTTGAAACGGATGAATAAGTGCTTCCAGCAGCTCCTGGCAGAGGCTTCAGTATCATTGCATCACCAATGTGCTCTTTATGCGAGTAAATCCCCTCCGAGATGGGAGGCAGAGCAACGAAAATGTACCGTTTGCGCCATTCGTACTGTAACAGTGCAGCTATTTCTGGTTTCGCTCGTCTCTGCATTTAGATTTTTATTTTTTTTACTGGGAAGCGGGAATCCGAGAGGAAACTTAAATACATGTTGGTCCGCACATGCATTCATTTTCACTTTTCGCCATGTACCAATCGCTAAGTTCAGTGTGTTGGACCAACACAAAGTGGTGCGTAAAAGTAAAGTGGAAAGGAAAGGATGCTGAGGTTTTTATAAATGAAAATCTGAAAAGAAATGTACGCACTTGTGTGCGTTCTTTGCTCCGATGCCAATGACTGGAATCAAACACTATCAGCTCCATATAAGGGCCAGCTGGGTTAGTCGCTGAAGTCCACCTGAGTGTAATTTAATATCTATAAATAAGGCTGGTCTGTGAAGGTCAGGAAGCCAACTTCACAAGTTTGCCTTTATGGAAGAGCGGCAAGATGACAGCTACCGTAAAAACACACAAAAAGAAGTAGTTTGTCATAATCCTTTCACTGGATACAATAGTCATATAGAAGAAGGTACTCTGGTCAAATTTGTCCCAAACTGAACTTTTTGACCTGAATGCAAAATGCTATGTGTCACATTGCAAACAGGTGGTGGCTCCGTCATGCTGTGGGGACCCAGAAACCTGGAATCTAGATGCAGCTATTAAAAGCACGACAATCCTGCATGAAAAGCTGCTGGAGGCTGCAAAAGACCAGAAACCGCTGTGAAGGGTCAACTCTCCTCAGCAACATAATCCAATCGTGCCAGATCAGATTCGACCAATCAGACCCCAGATGTTCAAATCTGGTAGAGACAGACCTGAAAAAGATCGCAAGACTCAGAAACTTCCAGTTGGTTTTTGCAAAGTATTGAGTCAGGCTAGCTGAACGCTAAAGCAGGCCACTCTCTTCGGTTTGTCTGAAAATATCCACAGTGACTCCCTCTGCTGCGTCTCTGCCAGCAGAGATGGAGATGCATCAAAGGAATAATCTAATCCATCAATCTCCAGGATTTTTTTTTTGTAAGAGATTATGGAAACCAACCGTAGGATTACTCCCTTCATCCTTAGGGAATTAAATTTCTATGCCAATGGAAGAAGATGGCAGCATCGTAAAAAATATGGAAAATTATGACTTGCAATCTGGTGCGTGCAAAAGTTTTCACTTTTTTTTTTTTTTTTATTTGCAGCAAAGCTGAAAAACCAAGTCATTTTGCTTCTACTCAAAGCAAAAGTCTATCAGTTAAAATTTCAACAAGTTGACATTTGAAAAAAACACCCTTTTTACACCTACACACAAGTAAGAATGGGTGATATTGACTTGGTTATTTCGTAGTCCTATTGTAATATCAACAAAAGTAACAATAAGCAGCAGTTATTACTTTTTTAGCTAACTGTATTAAACAACAATCACAGTCTCATAAACATAAACACTGCTTTTGAAAGACACACAATTTATAGTTAGCTTCTTTAGGACTCCAGTCAGATTAAGAAGTCTGATTTGTTACTCTAACTCTGCTCACAGTAACGATGTTTAATCACATTTTCAAATTTATTGATACTCTCTATAGAAAAGTTAGTAAAACCAACAACCTCAACAATATGGACAGCTTTAGGGGGTTTTGAACATCATAAATATCTCGAGACGATGAGGAATCAAACTTATCATGGTAACTTTATTGCGATAAACGATATGAAAACACACAAGCATTGTTTTCTGGTTTGAATTGTGAAACAGCAGTGGCTCATGTCCTCTGGCTGCTTTACTAATAAAAAAGGGGAAGAATAAACGTTTCCTGACCTCATCCTGTGAGTTACTGCGTACGTTTCCTCAGCTGCACAGGATCTATTGTGATCTGGTGGGGTGACTTTATAGTTTTGCATTTATTTGTTGCAGCGTAAGGTCAGGAAAAGTAATGGTTGCTGTCGTCAACAGTATTAAATCACCGCTGCTCTAATCGAGTTTGACGGCAGCCATGAAGAAAAGCGGCTACTGTGGATTTGGATGGTACAGGGTGATGCGTGTCCGTCTCGAATGACGTCTTCTACAAGCAAAACACTCTTTGTCTCCGTACGCTGCGCCGTGAACAGCTGCACGTCTGGAGAGCCACTGACTGGTGATGCAGCCCGTCAGTGTGAAGTTTGCTTGGAAATAAATAAATAAAAGTGATAGCTTTTCCTCTTACAGTCTGCGTCCGTAATTGCATTCACTTGTTCCTTGTTGGCGTTGGTCCGATGCCAAAATTAATCACATTTGTTGGAAGTTAAGGTGTCGGATTCGGCCCCAGTGGACGAGCAAATGTAGTCGCAAGGTTTGTTTCAGGGATCTTATCAACGGGGGGCAGACTGTTACATTAGTGTGTCATTTCCTCTTGAGGCTCCCCATGTTGTCTTGATGGGCTCACTATTGGACAGCTTAGGTAATGTCTTACTGTAGCGGGAGAACCGTGTTACCTGACGCATGGAGAATGGAGGTTTTCGGCATATGCATAATAAGATTGAACTTTTTGTGTGTTTATAGATGCACTGTTTTTCCAGTTTTTCATGAAGGTCTAACCTGCTGATGCAACTTTTGATTTGTCTCTAAGAATCGTAGTTAATGTTCAAAATATTTTCATACTAGGTTTCCTGCTGCAGGCTGTCAGTGTTACTAATAACAAAGGCATCACATTATGTGTGCGTGGTGACTTTAAAACTATCTTAAAAGAAACACAAAATGATCGTGTTTTAGCAATTAGCATTCTTAGCATCCCTTACTGAAAACATCATACTATGTAAAATCTATATTTAACAGTAAAGTTGTGACATGTAAGAATCCGTAAGCTATAAAACGATGTAAAATTGTTGATTTAATGTGAAGTTAGTTGGTGAAAACAGTAATTTTTACATTTGTACAATCATTTTAGGAAAATTACTGTTTTTTTCCCTAAGTTTAAACATCCTCATGTCCCCATCAAAGACAATGGCGTCTAACCATGAAAGAATAAAAAATGTTGCACCCATAATTTTACGGTGTAGTTCTGGCAGCCATGGCTTCTTTCGTTTCACCGACAATTTCCTTTTTTTTCCTCATTTTTTTTCCTTTTAACAATCCAGTTTTCTTGTGGATTCTTGTAGATCCTTGACCAACAAAGTTCTAGAAAGGAGAAGCTTACTCAAGTCCAGCTGTGCTGTTATCTGGACAAACTCTCCCTTGTGATGATTCAGTCCTTTACCAGTTCAATATCATCAATAAGTTGGCACAAATTGGCGTCCATGGCACACATGAAAGAAATGAAATGACCTTGAACCCATCGAAGTCTGGTTTTCTGTTGTTGCTGCCTCAATAAAAGTGCCTCCACTGAAATAATCATACATTTTGCCCTTCTCCCGACTTCATCAGAATCTACTACTCATACTAAAAATTGTGAACTTTGAGTCTTCCCCCCCCACACTATCGACTTCCACACTGAAGGGTGTTGCTAACCAAGCTGTGGTTACATGCAGTGCGTTCTAGATCAACAAAGGATGATAAAGTTGGTCTACCGCCAAAACTCTAATTTCCTGTTACTCTGACATAACAAGCCAAAAAAGAAACCCAGTATAATTTTTGTTGTAGCCATTGTCTTCGGCATCTTTCAAACCTGTTGGTTCTCGTTTTTGTCAGGTTGTTCAGCCTCTGAGGCCTGAGCTGATTTAGGTGAATCAGAGTGAATGCTCTCCATTCAACATCTCTCTGCTGACAAACGTCAAGTCTCGCACAGGAGCTACGGTCCCTTCTTTTTATTCTTTCACAACTTGACACAGTCCAACTTTGTGACTCACTCTGATAAAATCCATCAGCCTTTTTATATGCGCATTTTTGCTTCTTGAATATTCATCCCACAGGGATTAGCATGCAGCATCGTGCGAATCTTTGCGCGCTGACGCGCTCTTATTGTGCATTTCTGAAAAGTCAACATTTCATCCACACAGAGCCGGGGCTTCGGCAGAGACAAGCGTGTACGTTCAGGCGGGGCGGGAGCGAAATTTATCAACATCACATGACGCACAATAGAGACATTAGCTCTTCATTCGTCAGATTCAAAGGAGTGCGGCTTGGCTGTCAATCTGGCATTTAGGAGGGAGGGATGTGTGGTGAATACGGAAGATGTTGTCTTTATTAGCAGGAGCAGAGTGAAGTGAAAGGGAGCTTAGAAAGCGGGGCTAGCTCCTGTGTGTGTGCGTGTGTGTGTGTGCTAACTGGAGGGTTTCTGAGATTTGAACTGAGGTGCATCTGTTATCTCAGCCCCACTTCATAAAGAAACCTAAATTTCCCCGCTTTCTGGTTGCAGCTTTTGTTTGCTTTTAACAAATAACTTCAGCTGATGTTTAATCTCACCATCTTAGGAGTGTGTTGACCCGAATATTTGTCATCTCTACTTGTACATTTGGGATATTTTAGCTTACTTCAACTGTGGCTTTTCCAAAGAGCTGAGAATATTTCAAAATGCAGGCTGTTGTATGATGGACAGAGTTTACGGTTGCATTCACACCAGCCACGTTTAACCGGCTCTAATCGAACTCTAGTTTGCCTGAAAAGCCCAGTTCATTTGGGGAGGTGTGAACATGCAGTCGGCTTAAAAAGCGAACTCTTGTCTGCCTAAAAGCCTTAGTCTCAGTTCAGTTGAAGTGAACTCTTGTGCAGTTCAAATCAAGTGCATATGTGAATGCCAAGCAGGCCAGAGACCACTTCAAAAGCAGGAAGCGGACTACAGCGCTGGGCATTCTGGGTAAACGCGTGAGTCAAGCGCTAGCAGACAGAAATAGGATGCGGTTTTCTAACAACAAAAACTAAACACTAAAATTTGACGCCGCTCTGTCTGTTTCCTTTTTGTGAAGAAGGAAGTTGCTCTCATGTCCTCAGAGGTTTTCTTGTCGTTTCCTTCAGTAGTTTGTGGTGCAGCGCCACCGCAGGCCAGGGGGTGAACGACTTTTTCCAATTAGTTTGGTTCATTTGACAGAATGCAGTGTGAAAGGAAAATGTAACAAAAGTTTCATTTTTGATCCCCAATCAAACCGAGTCTCCAAACCATCAAATGTAAAAACTCCTAACTATTAGAGATGTCCTAAATTTGATAGTATAGTTTCAGCAGCAGCACAGTGAAAATAACATGATACAGGGGTCATTTCCTCTTGACTTTTCAGGAAAAAAAAGAAATGAAATCATGTTGCAACCACTTCCAAGCCTTGTTTTTTATTAATGTTTTCCTTTGAACATCACATCTGGACTCCAAGTTAAGCACTTGGACAACGAAACTACAAGTCGATGACGAGGTCGGGGATCAACTTGTGTATCGAGTCTTTCTCTCAAACAAAACAAATGGGCATTTAAACATTTGTTTTAGGGATAAATCTGGGGCTTAAACACATCTGCGTGGGGTTTATTTCGTAACAAACAAAAAAATAAATTCCATAGTTTTATTGGTCGCCTGAGCAGCTCTTAGAATAGCATCAACAGTTCAGTCTCTAGTTTTATATCTGCACCACATGAGGGTCTGAAAAACCTGTGCTTAATTTACCACATTAATACAATTTACCAGAAATCTCTCAACCCCAAACTTTTTGAGATTTATATTTGGAAGACGCACAAAGACGGGGAGAGAGCACTGTAACAGTCTCCCCCCCACCCCCCTTTTTTTCTTCATTAATTAATTATGTAACCAAACCCTCGTCTGATGTGGCTGGAAGGATGTTTCTGTGAGGGAATCCAAATTTCTTTGGCTCCTCAGCAAAACCTGATCCACCGTTCAGCGCTTTCCTGCCAGAATACTAATAACGCTTTGCTTTGCTTTCCTTTCTGAAGCAGCAGAGGCTTTGTTAATATGAGGGTGTGGACCTGTGGGCAGAGAACGTGTGCCCATTTGTGTACATAAAATAGACAGAGATAGTAAATGTGGCTGGATGGGGACAGTTTAGTGTTTTTATCGGAGAGTGATGGATAAACAGGAAAGGATGGAGAGCACTAATTGTTTCCTTTTTCTTCTAAAAAAAATAACACACCAGTTCTCCCCTTTTTATATCCTTTAACAGTGGAGTGTATTGACAGGAGAATAAAAGCCAAGTCTGAATGAAATTCAGAATGAGATTGTTGGGGTTTTTTGTAAGTATTTTAAACTATAAGCCCTTTTAATTAATAGGTGCTTCATAAAGCGCCAAGTACCTCAATGTTTCCATCTCCAAAGCTTCTTTTATGTACATCTAAGACACACAAACTGTGTGGAGCCCATTTTCCAGCAGCTTATGATTTGTGGCTTTGTTCGAGCCCCAGCATTTATTTTGCAGCAAGAAATCAGGAAATATTGCGGCGAAAATTCCATTCTATTAAGTTTGGAGGAGCTATTGGGACATTTAATCCCCTTTCAATCCCTTCCAGAGTTGGTTCACCGCTACACGGGTTTCGTGTTTTTAGCTGTGCTGTCGCTGCCAGATCATTATATTATACTGTCAATGAAAGTGGGGGAAAAACACGGGTGTTGATGCACGTCGGTGAAGACAGCGGAGCCGAGGAGATTTTCTGTTTTGTTTTTTTGTTTGTTTTTTTATGGATGAAGCTCACTGGGCAATGTTTTAGAGCTATTTTTTTTATCTAGCTGATGTTTTTTTCTTTATTATTACTATTTTTTTATGCTGGTTCACAGTTTGCCAGACCTGATACACGTTCATACCTGAGTATCATCATTGAGGTAAAAATCTATTAAGAGGAATGGCTGCTAATTTAAATAATCTTGACAAAAATGATCTTAATTTTTCTTCTAACCTGACACAGATTTAGCATTAAGTAGTTGGAGGAAACTATTGTTGTTCCACATTCGTCTTTGGCATGTTAACTTATTCCCTGTGATTTCAGTTAATGCACCTCACAAATATTATTACACCCACTGGTTATTAACCAAAACCTTTGAACATGGAGCTTTGCTCTCTTTGGCCTACATTCAAAACTCTACAGCACAGTGAAACGTGTTGGTGGAGGCAGCATCATGCTGTGGGGATTCGGGATGACGTTGCTAGAGATGACTGTATTAGAGTGGCCCAGTCAAAGTCCAGAACAAAATCTAAGATTGATAAAATGTCAATAACCGGTAGTAACTAGTTACATTTACTTGAGTAACGTTTTAGAAAAAATGTCTTCTTAGGCATATTTTTACTTTACTTTTTGCTATTACTTGAGTGTCATTTTTTTATAATGTTTGCTACTCATACCACTTAGACTTCTTCTCAATATAACAAGCTTTATTTATTATTTTATACCTGCTGAGCTTCATCCTGTCCTAACATACAGTATAATTGCTTTACTCACTGTAAATACTACATAGGATTTTTTTTCTTTTCTTTTTTCTTATTTGGAAATTTTCTGCCTGAATCTGTTCTTTTTTCAAAAAAATTTTTTTCATTTTTGTTTATAACATACCAGAATTTGGACATAACTTTACATTTTTGTCTCTCTGATTCCATCATATTTAAACATTAAACAAAATGTTTCCATCAGATTATTTTAGTTACTTTTACTTGAGTAAAAAACATGTTAAACCAGTCCTGCTCTTACTTGAGGACATTTTTTGGTTACTCTGCCCACCTCTACCAATAAACGATGTCAACTTGTGCACTTGAAAAATGACCAAAAGTGGGGAATAAACAACAAAGTTTATGAGAATTTCTTTACAAGAAACTGTACCTCCTTAAGCAAATTTGATCTTCATGGTTTTGTTGTTCTCCAATATTCCCCCAATTGTTGAGGGGAATTTTAGCCGAAATGCACCGTTTGTTTTCCTAAACATCGTCTTTCATGTCTCCAAACTTGTCGCGGAGCTGAGTCAGTACTTTTGGTAATCGGCGGTGAATTTCATTTTGTGCCTTCTTTCTTCTTCCTTTCGTCCCTCCAGGGAAAGCTGCATGATGCTCGTCAACCCCGAGTCGTGTCCTCTCGTCCAGGCCTTCCTGGCCGAATGCCTCGGCCGCCTGTTCCTGGGTCACGCCCAGACGCAGCTGAAGACGGGCCTGCAGACCCAGGAGAGACACCTCTTCCTCTTCAACGACGCGCTGCTAGTCGCTAAGGCCAAGTAAGCCCCCCGCCCCCGTTGGTCCAAACGTCCTGAAATTACTCGTACTGCCTCTTTCTGCCTAGTTCGTCTGGCAGGTTGCAGAACATGGAGACGGAAAGATGCAGAGGGAGGGAGGAAAAAAATAAAAATCTGAATGAGAATATTTTGGAAGAACATTTACAAACTCGTTGGGTGTTCTGGTTCTTCCTGATGAGTTCCAGAGATCCAGTTAACTTTTATCTCTCTTACCTTCAGATCCTCACAGATTTTTCCGTAGCACACAATTATTTCCCAGCCGATGAAATCCATACGGAACCCGGCTGACATCAAAACGTTGTTCGCCTGCCTTGCTGGTCCTGCAGTGAGGGACTCCCCACCCACAAACTAAATCACACAAGGACTCGCAAAAATAGCAACTCGATGCACACAGAGACATTTTTGAGGTCTGCGTTCAGAAATAGACTGTAGCTCTGCACTTACTGTACACACAGACACGGCAGGACGTCTGTGGTGTGTCCCAGCAGTCGTGTGCCAGCGGGGTGGAGCTGACCCTTCCAGGACGGAGACGACGTGCTGTAATTGGCTTTAATTTCTAATTTTTTGTGTGTTTGAGCGCGGGCTGAGTTAGAGGAATGTGCAACGGCAAGAGGGGAGAAGACATTCGGTGATCTATGTGTGCTTTTCAACTGGATCATCTACCTCTATAATTAGAGACGTGGTAAACGGATGCACATTTTACTCTGAAAATAGAAACTCTTTATATCTTTATAGAAAGTGTGTCGTAACTTAGCGGAAGCATATCGTGAAATTCCAACCTCAAACTGGATTCAGTTAAAACACTGGGAGAACGTTAAAAGCGTTCCGTGTGCTTTACAAAGGCAAACTGAATGCATAAACTTATCGTCATATTCATTCATTCCTCCTGAGTCAACGGTTTGTAAAATAAATAATTTGCTACAGGAATTCTGACTCCTGACTACAGGAAAAGGGTTTGGATACAAACATGCACCACACTTTTCACACAGTTATTTTAAACTAGTTTGAACACCAGGGATCTTTTACACTCCTCAGGTAACATCAAAATCTCCTGTGTGTGCTGTACAATGGCTGCTGGAAAAGACAAGTGTCTTGTTGTTGACTTGCCATCCAGAAACCACTTGCTGCATTCTCTTTGGTTGTGCATTAGGCTCCACTAAGGCTTTTCAAAGATGTAGGGTGGTGTAACTGAGTACCTGATCAGCAGCAGCAGCTTATTTACAGAGACAGAGGCCCTAAAATAGATTATTCTGAAAGGCAGAACTGAACAGACTAAGATCTCATAATCCAAGAATGTGTTTTATGCAAACATAAATGCAATGAACATGTTTTGCATAGGCTTATCCCTAACCTGTTCGAGGAAGCATATTAGGTCTCCTTTAGATGTCTGCAACAGTTGGAAAACTTTTCAACTTTTTGATTTTTATCTGGGCTAACAGTTATTTTGTACCTTTGCAGGTCTCCTACTCATTTCAAAGTAAAAGCCCAGGTCAGAGTGTGTGAGATGTGGACGGCGAACTGCATGGATGAGGTCTGTGAGGGAAGCACAAACCCAGAGAGGTGCTTCGTCGTGGGATGGCCCACCTGTAACTTTGTGGCAACTTTCAGGTAAATATCAAGACTTGCACAGAGTAAGAAAAATTAGTTTTAGAGACACAAAGGGCTGCATTCTTAAATTACTTAAATGTAATGTGATTCAAATAGCAGCAGATTGATGTCGCTTGTCGTCGTCGAGCTCTATCCCTCAACATGAAACGCTCTTGTGAGTCAACAGGCTTGTGTTTCCTGAAGAGTACACAATGTTCTGAGATGCAGAAGCACATCACGGAGGGGGAACTGCAAATCAAAACGCGCGTCTATAAAATCCCTCAAACCCTCGAGCGTTTGTGGCTGTTCCCGTTTTTTTTGGGGGTTTTTTCGAAGCGGTTCAACCGAGAGAAGACTCGCATGTGCGCGTGACAGGCCCCGACATGTAGCACAAACAAACGCAGGCGCACATGTCATGCCGTGTTTATGCACCTGCCTGTCAGCGCCACACACACACACACACACACACACACATCGCATTTTCTGTTAGCAGGAATCAAGCCTTCGCTTCAGGCAAAGTCTGCGGTTCGGGATTTGGAGAGAAGCTGAAGCTTTAATTATTATTTTTTATAAAACATTTTTCTTTTCTTATCTTCAGCTCTGAAGAGATCAAGGACAAGTGGTTGTCACTCGTCGATGGGTGAGTTGCTCCTTGGAACAAAAGCAGATCACATTTTTTGTAATAGTTGAGATGTTTTTTTGTTCAGCTCTGCGTGAGTGAAAAGTGAAACTTGGTATAAAATGAATGTCAACAGCCGTTGAAGTAATTTCATAATGACAGTGATTCTGAATGGAGAATAATTAATTGCTCTCCTTTCTTTTTCTCTCCATGTTCAGTCGGTTAAACGAAGGAAAAGAGAAGGACGATCCCAAAACCATTCCTCTGAAGATATTTGCCAAAGACATTGGAAACTGTGCATATGTACGCTTCCTTACACTTTCTTCCCCTTTCTATTCCTACATCACAGAGATGTCTTCACTGATTAATATCATTGCCAGCGTTTTATTTTATGTGACACACAAGTAATTCCATGACGTTCCTCCAGGCCAAGACGCTCGCCGTCAACAACAATGACAGAACCGACGACGTCATTCGAATGGCTCTGCAGCAGTTTGGCATATCGGTAAGTAACAACGCAAACAACTTAATGCGAGGCTGAAGAATCACTTCGTTTTCGGCGTTGTGGATGTGACGTACACGTGAACAGAGATTAGTCTGTCAGAGTGCTGTGGATGATTTACAATCTCTGTAAAAATTCAGTAAAACTTGGGTTTCAAACATATATTTCAATTCACATTCAACATTTTGATTTCGAGGCTTCTAGCATCGACTAGTCAGCAGTTATTCACTTTAGCAGGAGAGGCGTCACACTGGATGGATAGGAACACGGTTTCCGTTTTTTTGTTTAAACGTTTATTTAATCGGATAAAAACCCTTTGAGATCAAAGGGTTTTTATGCTCTCCTTTCTTTGAGATCAAAGGGTTTTTATCCCAGTTTATCCACCTGGCTAAGAAAGGCAGCAGCACATGACACAATGACAGGGAGAACAAATGAAGATGGACAAAAAAAATAATGTAACGTGAAAAAATTGTCAATAAGATGCAGCAGCAGTTTAAGATTTAAAACAACTAAAATATAGGCACTGTTGACAGGATATCTGTTTTTTTATATATATTTTGTGGAAAGCGTTCAGTGAAACAAGTTCTGACCGTTTTAGTTCAGCTAGCAAAGGGCCAGAGAAGCTGGAAACTTTCTGTGACTTTGTTTTTTTGCACACATGAACATAGAAATGCAAACTTTCCTCAGAGCACGAGGCTTATCTTATTACACACTTCAGTTTTGCTGGTAGCAAATATGTCCAACTTTGACTCTTCTTCCTACAGTAAACAAGTTCACTGGAAAATAGATTGGGTTTTCAAGTTTCTGGGTCTTGATGCATTGCTTTTTTCTCAAACAAAAGTAAGTTTCTTCTTCTTCTCTGTTTAGGGTTGTGTGAAGGATCACCGCTTGTGGGTCAGTTCCTGTAAAGATGATCCTCCATATCCTCTCATTGGTGAGCATTTTTGTCATCTAATATTAAATGAACAATACTTGATGGGAATAATTCCTAAGAAATTATCCATGTGTTTTTTTTTTATCTTATCAATTTTTTTTTCATTTATAGTATCACAAATTTCAAGTTGAAAACATCAGGCAAGAAGTAAAAGCTAAGAAAACCCCTCAGCAGGGCGTCGCTCCTGTTTAAGGATCAGAAAGTCAACATCTGGGAGCGTTTCAGTCTAGATGATTTTTCTTTTTCTCTTTTACTCGCGGTGGTATTTCCCTGACATTCCTCCACCATAATCTTTTTATTCTGTAGTTCACGTGGAATTCTTCCTTTTTTTAACATGTTGCTGTTGCCCTGCGCCAACTCGGCTCATAGTTTCTATCACGTTTTCTCTTTTGGTTCTCCTCCTCGCACTGCACATACCACAGCTTCATTCTCTTAACCTCTGCACTCTGACCTTTCCATTCAGGCCACGAGTTTCCCTTTAGCATCAAGATGAGCCACATTCGGGACGGAGGGAGCAGCCCTGGCGGACCTGGAGGAGGGCTGGGGAGGGAGCCCATGAGTCCGACCGACTGCCCCGAAGTTCTGCTGCTGGACCAGTGCCTTCCCCCAGACACCCAGTGCCAGTTCATCCTCAAACCCAACAAAGTGGTCCTTGAGCCTCCACAGATTATAGGTGAGTTGTTGTTTTTGAAAAAGGTTTTTAAAATCAACGTTTCATCAAAATACATCCAATCTGGAACAAACTAGAAAATTGCAAAACACAGAAGACATTTAAATTCACTAAACCTGTTTACATTTGCCTTTGAACAGTAATTAACAGAACATTGCCTAACATATACATGATGCCTATTGATGGTTTCGATGATGGCACTCGATGAAATGTAATGCTTGTTCTCAAATTGGTGATGTTTTTATGATGGAAAGGACTTTGAACGTAGCCAAAATGTGCTTTAAAAATTAACTTTATTGCCACCATTCTGGTCAGAAACGTTGCAATAATTGGAAAAGTTTGGTAAAGGATGAACAAAATTAATCTAAAAACTAGATGCGAGTTCTGATATTGGCCGTTTGGGCAGCTGCCCAGGGTGGCATTAGAAAAGGGGCCACATGAGCACCAGATAAAACAGCATAACTGTCCTGTTTTTGTGCTTTTGAAGAAGTTTTCTATTACTTTCATGCATGTGCAGCTGGCGCCACTTGTTTGCTCCTACAGACATGCTCCTTCTGCCAATGTTGGCAGAAGGAGACTTTCGCTGATTCTGACAAAACCCTCCTACTTTACTTATACACCTTTCACCTGACAGACAGAGGGAGTCATGGAGTTGGAGCGATGAACAGTTTCGTGCTAAATATAACTGTTTTTCATTTGTACCGGGCCAAATTACATTAGTGTGAAAAGTTGTCGGAAAAACAGCTGCATTAAGAATTTGAACAGTTTATAAAACTGGTATTTTTTCCCCTCTGAGGACGGTGATGATCTTTATGTGGTGCGAAATGAAAAACAAGTTTGAGACGTGTGACCAGATTCTGCCCGTCAGTCCGATTCTCCGTGAAACTGCATGAATAAATATGAGACAGAAGAAGCGTCGATGCAGAACAGAAAGTACTTCCTTACATAAGCGGCCTCACGTTTATGCTTCGGTCGGCGTCGTTTGGCCTGCGGACCGAGCGACAGGTGCACAAGAAGAAAAGCAGAACGGTGGGAAGAGATCGAAATGACAAAGGGTTGCAGCAGGGGTTGGGACAGACGCCGAGGCAAAATACAAAAAACAAACTGTCAAGATGGACGGAGGCAAAGAAACCCCAGAGGGCACAGAGACGAGTGTGAGAATAGGAAGATGGAAAGCGAAAAGAGATGACACAGCTATTGAGTAAGACCGAAGGCCGGCAGAGGTGAAGGGAAAGAAAACAAGCGATCTCGGATGATGGCGAGAGAGAGGAATTTGGTTAGAGGGGGGAGGATAAGAAAACGGGGGGCCTTCGAATACGAGCAGGATGGAGAAATGTAAAGGGGGGAGGAAGAAAAACACGACGGCTGCGGCGGACGGGGCCGAGGACAAACTGCGGATACAAAAACCGGAATGGAAAATAATAAAAAAAAGCAGAGGGGATGACATGGGATTTAAAGGAAAACAAGTTGTGGAGCAAAAAAACTGTGTTTTCCAGTCGAGGAGGCTCCAGTTTACCCACCGCAAGCATCTCCACGGATTCTTCAGCTTCAACCATAACAGCGTGTTACACAATTCCTCCATACCAGCCTCACAGCCGTGGACGGGTAATTGCTCACACCCTCACTGAAAGATCCTGAGTGTTTGTGTCGACCCAGTGGCTGCTGGGCAGAATCCCCTTTTCAGGTTGTGGGAAAAAAACAACAACTTTCTCCTCATCTTACCTCTTGGTGGATCCATAAGTAGATATTAAAAAAATGTACTTGTCTTGGAGGATTTTATGATAACCTTAAATGTTCTGGTGAGCAAAAAAATTGTACTTAAATGTACTTGAATGCACTTGAAAGTAAAATTTATCCGTCCAAGAAATTACTCCAGAGTAAAAAAGAAAAACCTCAACTCACGTACTGACGTGACATTTAATATTTAAAAATTACATCAACAAACAGAACAAAATGTAAAGTTATATGAAAATTTTGCCATTTTAAAGACCAAATTGAAAATAAATGTTAACAACAAAAACTTAAATATTGGTTTCTTTCAATATGAAACTTTTGGGTAACACTTTATTTGACGGGGTGTGCATAAGACTGACATGACATTACAATAAACACAACATAACACTTGTTAGGAACATGAAAGAGTCTTTATGAAGGTTTACGACTGGTGTCATGAGGTAAATAATGAAATTTTTAATGGATTTTAATGCAAATTGACCAAATAAAGTAAAGATGACGCCTTTAATAGACTTTTAAAGCAACTTTACATTAAAAGTGTCATTATTTACTAAATGGCACTTCATGTCAACAGTTATAAACATTCATGAAGACTCCTTGGTGTTCATGGCAGCCATTTTGTCATGTCAGTCTTATGCACACCCTTTCAAATAAAGTGTTGCCGACTTATGACATTTTAGCAAAAACTGCAGGTGAGTCTTTAGTTAAAACATGTTTGATCTTCATTCAGTGGGTAGACCACCTAGAAAATTTTGCCCAAGAGTAGCAATACTTAATAATAAAGTTACTAGAGTAAAAGTAAAAAGTACAATGCAGTAATACTATTCCTAAAAAAATTTCCCTCCCCCCCCAAAAAAATGTTACTAGTTACGACAAAAGTGGTTAAGTCACACCACTCCTTCAATGAAGCTTTTGTTTTCTGCGTTTTATCAAAAAGATCACTCTGTCTCGATACAAAATGTTCTGCTAAAGCGCTGCAACGTCTCGAAGATTCTCACTTAATCCAGAGCCGTCAGCTCCAGGCATGGAGCATCTTCTGCCTGCTGGGATCTCCAGACCACCACAGCCCTCACCATTCACACATGATTATTAAGCCATTAAACCTCAAAGTGCTTCATGCTCTGAAGCTGAACATGAATCATCAGGTTTGGTTTATCTTGTGAGGTTCTTTATGGGGGGGGATTATTTTGACACAACTCCGTTTTCGCTTGCGCAATGGGATTGAGAATGTGGCTGCCACGTCACTCCCTCTATAAACACCAAAAAAAAAATTTTTTTCCAATATACCATCTCTGTCACCCAAACATGCTTTATAATTTCTCTTTAAATTGTTCCAGATGATTTGCTCCAATTGTGGTTTTTGGGGTTGAAGAAGCTTCTTGGCTGAGGTCGGAGAGAAGACTTAGAACAAAAACCACTAAACGGAGCCTGCTGTGCTTCTCGATGGAATCGGATGAAATATAATGGAAACTGTCATTATGACTTTGTTTGTGTGTTAAGTTTTGATGACCTCGGATACATCTCTACCGTTCTACTGTAGTTTGTTGTATGCAAAGACCCTGAATGCGAAGCGTAAGCTTGCACAGATACGTTGTGATGTAACAACTGTTGACGCATCGATCCACGTTTTGGAGTCGATGTCCAATTTCCGATTTTTCTGAAGCTTTGACGCACTGATTTTAACCACTGTAAGGACTTCCCTTGTTGACCTCAGGATATATTTCAGTGTTTTTTGGTATAAATTAAAATATGCATTTGTTCACTATGCATATTTTGACATTTATAGTTGTCAAAATATAAAATATAGCTTGTCCTAGTTGACATTTACAGTCAACTAGGACAAGCGATTTCACCAAAACAGCCAAAGGTTTTTTCAGTCGGCAAAACTTCACTGGTCCAGGTAAGTTCAAAATGTGGTCACTGATTTTTTTGTTCGTTTCTTGGTAAATTTTGGCCAACAAAAAGGAGAACAATTGATGAACCCCTAAAATTAGGAAATTGTCTGTTTTTCTTTTAATAAGGCAACAATCTGAAACCATTTCTTTAATGTTTTTGATCCTTAATGATATACAGATTTTATAAAAAAAAATTGTGTTTTTGAGCAGGTATGATTAAATGAATAAAAAACTAACTCTTCCATTTTTAACTTAATGCATTTTGGTTGCTTGGACACCACCACTCTAGTTTATTGAATTAAGGAAAGATGGAATAAAACTTAAAAACAGTCGTCCTCTTTATAAGTCATGTCCTTGGCACTTTTCACAACACAAAAGAGCACCATGTATCAGAAGAGGACAGAAATTACCAATTGTCTGATTTGATATTTGAGACACAACAAATCTTATTTACCATTGGATGAGCTAAATAGTTTTTATCTTGAACACCTTACTGTACTGGAATTAGCATTGCTAACTGTGCACCGCCTCACTCTGCTACAGGTAATATTTACTGATTTCTCACTTGGTGTCTGTATGACTTTGTTTTTGTGGTTTTAGGATTTGACTGTCCTTAACATAAGTACAGCCAACCTTCACTCGTAGATTTGTATGCCAACGTTTTAAATATGTCTTCTGAGGATAAAAGTGCAAAAAGAAGAAAAGAAAAGAAGAATCTTGTTTGAATCTGTTCAGCATTCCTGTTATCTGCTGAAGTTTGACTTGCTCACACCAGACGTTCCTCTTTAAAGAGTATGATGTTGTCAGCTTTATGCATTTTTCTTGACATTGAAAATGGCAGAGTCTTCCTGCCTTTGCAATGTTAAGAGTGTTTTTAGATTAAGTAAAGCACTAAACGGACAGGATTCCTTTCTTTTACCATTTCTCTGGGTGTTCTTAAATAAAAATGTATTTGATGCACATAACATTTTCACAACTTTCCCAGAAAACAGAACGACACACTATGTAGAAGAAACACATTTTGTCCATTTGGAAAACTCGGAGTGAACTTTTGTTGCATTTGTGACCTTTTTAACTCTAGTTCTCGGTACTTTGGACCGGTGCAAAAATGTTGTTTACAAAGTGCAGGAATGCGAGCAGAAGTAGCACATCAGGTTCAGCAATTAACCTGAATTACTCGTTGCATTTTTGCCTGCGGTGTGTGTGTGTGTGTGTGTTCAAGGTTACCAAACCGTTCCTTGATGCTATGATTACAATTTTCTTTTCTTCAGCAAAATCCCTTCACTTACTTTTTCCCCTCATTCCATTTTTTTTGCTCTATTAAGACCAAAATTAAAGCTAGTCTGCTAACCAAAGTATCAACCACATGTAACTGAGGGGTTGCCCCCTATTAGGTGTTTGTGAAATCCCATATTTTCTGTCACATTCAGGCTGCCAGACTTCTCATATGAGTCTATGACCTCTGCTGTAACAGACACTGTTTCAGCTTAAAGACGAAGGCAAGAATTAGAACTAGCTCCTGTGTTTTAGCGTTTTAAAGTCACCGCGCTCTCGAGGCTTTGGCCGGCCGTGTGGACAAGCAGTCTGTCTCTGTGTTGCCTCCTCGTTGAGTCGTAATAATTTTGCAGCAAGGTCAGCGGCTCTTTGTTGATGAGAAGTACCGGAGTGGGCCAGTAGCCGAGTTGCTGTTGAACTTTTGTTGCAGAGTGTTGTTCAGGCACGACGCCATGACCGACTGTTAAATCATGAACACCATGGCGTGTTTTGCGTGGGGCCTGTTTTGGCCGCAGGATACCCCGCCCGCTTAAAGAAGCTTTTGTTCAAGTTCCCACCCTCCGATACGAATCACAACAGCCTAGTAAAGTAAATGGCGTTATTTCAAGGCCGTAGGCAGGTCGGATTCGCAGCAGTTGTGAGCGAATGCAGTCGCTTGTTAAAAAGATTTATTACGAGGTTGCAGGTTTTTTGCCAGGTCACTTGCTATTAGCAGCACATTATGTGATGCCAGTTGATATGAAATCCCTTTATGGGTTGTAATAGAAATAATTAGGGTTTTGTGTAAGTAATTCACACAAAGAGTAGGATAAAGTCGACTTTTAGCTCAACTGATCCCAACATGCAGGAAGCTCTTGCCTTGCAGCAGGAAGGTCATTGGTTCAAATCCTGGTCTGGGGTCTTTCTGCATGTTGTGGGTTCTCGGTTGCATTTTCCACTTTTTACCAATGGATTACAGAAGCGTTCAAATCCTTTACACATTTTTTTTGTTTTTTCTCACGCTGCAACTGCAAACTCGTGCCAGTGCATCAACAAAAGGTAGAGATTGATTCTGAACTGCAAGGAAAGTGGTACGCGATTTTCAAGTTTTAGCTCAACTAAAACCTGTAAAGTGCGTTTATGTTCAATCGCCTTTTACTCTGAGACCCCTAAATGAAATCTGGTGCAACCAGATGCTAGAAGTGATCTGAGACCAAAACGTAATTTCCTGACTCGCGTTTAAATTAACTCTACCATTTGCTCGTCGATTAATTGTCCCAGTAATTATTGCGAAATACAATAATGTCTTGAGACTATTTTTCAGTAATATATTGATAATGGTGAAATAATTCAAGTGTACCCTCTTAGGACTAATAAACACAACAATCACAAACTATGAAATAAAATGGAAATTAAAACACATGCAACCGAAATCATAAATGACAT
>CAEGAF010115535.1:0-19765 GCA_903067075.1 Micropoecilia bifurca
ATAAATATATATATATATATATATATATATATATATTTTTTTTTTTTCAATAAAATGTATTTTGTATGTAATTAGTATACATTATACCAAGGCTATCATGGCTATTAACATTACCCTTACAGGAGTAACTAATAATAATTTATTCAAAATATGCATACAGTTTTGACTTAATTACTTCTCTTTAAGTCTCTTTACTTGAAATAACGATTAATCGATTACTAAATTTCAACAGTCGATTAATCCGATTAATTGCCTCAGCATACAATAAAGGTATCGTTATGATTACATTTCCTAAGACGGTACATCACAATATCAGCCGTGTGTAATAAATATTCTTTATTTGAAACAGTATTTACAAAAAGAATGGAGGAGCTGTTTGCATAAAGGAGGGATTAGTCTGATCCAGCCTGGAGTGTTTCTTCACATCCAGTGAGGAAGAGTTTGGGTCAGACGGGCTGAGAGGGCAGAAGCAGATGGTGATGGATGGAAGTCAGGTCTGCCTTGTACCTGTCTGTGGGGGAAAGCAGATGTTGCAGAGCTGCACGGCGGCTTGAGGAGGGAAGGTTCGCTCAGCCGCGTCTCCCCTGAGGCCCCCCGTGTTTACGATGACAGGACCCCAGCAGCGTCTCCAAAGCCATCTTCACAAACGCCTGGAAGTTATTGCTTCTCTCCCTTCGGCTGTCCTGCGAGGGGACAAAACGGAGACAGATACCTTCACTGGGAACACATAGGGCTTTACTACTTCCTGTACTCCAAACTACTTCCTGTATCTGCCTGGATTTTGGTAAATGCTTACCTCCTTGCTTCTTGTTATCATCTCCTTTCTGATCACCTTTTTTCGGCTGTTCTTTAGGACTCTGAGGTTGCTGTAAGATTAAAACATCAAAAAAATGTAAATATTTTTATTTTGAATGTTGCTCAGGGCCGGTTAGAGCCTTTTTGGGGCCCTAAGCAGCTTTTTTGGTGGCCCTCCGTCCCCCATACCAACATGTAAACACCAGATGACTTATCACGATTTAACACACCTACTAATATTAGCACCATTTTTAATTAGCATGCATTGTACCAGGGTTGTTATGACTACTGATTTTAACCTTACTAGAGGAACAAAATAAAAATAAAATTGGGTTTTGAAATGCAGGGTGGTATTTAAGTGTACCATTTTATTTTAACTATTTGAAACACTAAATTTAATATCTTATGTTTTCCCAACAGTGGCAGCAGCCATCAACAGAAAGAGATTAATCATTATCTATAAAAACAAAATAGAAATAGTTTTTTCTTATGTGATAGCAGTTAGTTTGCAATTTACAATTTTATTGAAAAAAAAAAAATATATATATATATATATATATATATATATATATATATATATAATGCCAGTTTTTTGCACTTGGTGGCCCCCTGGTGGCGTGGAGGCCCTAAGGAGTTGCTAGCTCGCACTGAGGCTGCTTCTCCAAATGATAAATTCCAGGTAATAATGTTTAATAAACCCTTAAACTCTCTGTATTGTCAGGATTGATAGTTTTACCACCTTCTTCACTGTTTGTTCAATAAAAGCCTCAATAAATGCCAATAAATTTGAAAATACTGTTATGTGCAGGTTAGTAATAAAATGGACACTTCTTTATGTGACAGGTGTAATAAAGGTGGAAACTACGAATGGGAATGTTTTCAAAAGCATTGTTTGTGTTTGTGACACATACAGTTCCCTTAAGAAAATTTAATAGTTTTAATCGTCACTTTTATTATTATCATAAAAGTACTGCTAAATATCACAATAACTTTAAGTTCATATCGCCCTTGTGTTATACTATACAGTTAAATTGATTAATTGAAATACAAAAGTGAGTATTTACCTTGGTAGCTGACTTCTTGTCCGACTTATTACCTGGATGTGGTTAAATTACAAGATGTGAATAAAAAATGTACAATACAGCTATCGTTTGTTTAATTTTAGCTTTGATTTAGTGCTGAAATAATAATAATTAAAACAATATTTTACAGAATTATCGCGGTCCATGTTGCTCACCTTTCGTTCCTGGCATGTTGGCTGTTCTCCAGAGTCTTTGCTCTTTTGTGTTTTTTATTTGGAGGGGAAATGCTCTGCTTAATGTGCAGCCGAGTCGCCATTTATGGGCCGTGCCGGTGAATGGCTCCGTCACTGGGGCCCCTTCCAGAAAGACCCGGAGAACAAGCAAAGAGCGCCGTCAGCTGACTGCGCGGCGCTGCGGGCCTTTGCTGAGCCAGGCGAAACCTCCCAAAACCGCCATTGTGAACTTACTGGAACTGGGCGCTCAGCCATTGTCAGAGGCAAGTAAGGATGGTGGTTTATTATATGTTTTTATTTCACTCAACTGAATCGAGTATGGTCTCATTATATAACATTGCTTCTCATGTTGTCGGAATTTTGTTGTATATGAAGTTTTTGTTGGTGTAGAGTATCCAAAAATTGAAAGATTAGCACAACTTTTAATATATTTTACTCAAGAAAAAGTAAAAAGTAGTTGTACGAAACAAAAAAAGTATTTGGTAAAATACTTGTTTCAAGTAGTACTGATGAAATCACCAAAAATTACATAATCAGACACACCAAAATACAGACCTATGTGGAAACTTTTGGTGTTTTAAAGATTAAAATGAACATAAGTTATATAAATTACAAAACAAAATATTGGGGAGAAAGGGGGTAAAAAGCACATTTATGTCATTTAGAACAAAAGAGGTTTGATTTGACTGATAAAATAAGGACATAACAAGCCACATAAAAACTTGTTGGATTGGAGAGCTTTGAGTTTGAGCTTTGAGTTTGACACAAAAACCAATTAATTAATCACATAATAAATTAAAATGAGCTCAATAATTTCCCTTGATTAATAGTTTTTGAAAAGAAATTTTGCTTACGTGACATAATCAATTTTATTTATGGTTTTGTGATTGTGTGTGGTATTTATTTACATTTTATTTGTGTTTTTGGCTGTTCATTTCAAATAATTAAAATATCATCCTAATAGCATACTAATACAGCACATCATAATCAATCAATCAATTAATCAATCAAATTTTATTTGTATAGCACATTTCAGCAGCAAGGCAAGCAGCTTTGCAAGCAGCAAAGCAGTAAAGTGTTTTACATAATTAAAATAAAAACAGTATGTGACATTAAAATAAACAGTGTGGAAGAGAAAGATTAAAAAAAAGAAACTGAGAAAGAGAATTAAAAAGAAATTAAAAAATTAAGAAAAACATTAAAGAGATTTTTTAAAAGAGTTTTAGTTAAAACACTGTTTAACAAGGATTCTCAAACCCCAGAGTTTTAGTTAAAACGCTGTTTAACAAGGATTCTCAAACCTCAGAGTTTTAGTTAAAACACTGTTTAACAAGGATTCTCAAACCTCAGAGTTTTAGTTAAAACACTGTTTAACAAGGATTCTCAAACCCCAGAGTTTTAGTAATAATCAGAGTTATTGTACTACATTTGTACTACACTTTTGAACTACATTTCACCAGTGTGGTTTGTGAATCTGCATATTTTCAGGCCTAGCTTTGGGTAATAAACACTGCTTTCAAAAACACCCCAATTGATTGGTGAAGGTTATATATACACAGTATATTATATATAATGTTATAACAAGAGAACCACTGACATTCACGGTAACTGTATTGTGACGGACATTTACTTGTGTATGTTTATACTGTCCAGCTTAGAGCACTATGAGTGATTCAGCTTTTTAACTAGAGCTGCGCTTTCAAAATAAAAACAAACAGAGTGAAATAGCCCTGTACAAATCAGAGGTGAACTTCGGTACCGTGTCGAAGCGTGTGTCCAATGGGAGGAGGGACGTGACATGGACCGGGGGCCGATTTGCACAAAACTTCTGGGAAAGTTAACGTGAAGTAAACAGACTCGCCCAGTCGCATCTCTTTCTTCAGGTAGTGGATCATACTGGCAAAGTCAGTTTGGCAAACTGGGAGCCGCGAGTGGATTTTAAACTGGAGATGTAATTTTTATAAAAAAAAAAAAAAAAAAAAAAAAAGGCTGTGTTTGTTTAGTTATTTTATCTTTAAACCAAAACATATTTAGTATAAATGACGTTTCAAGTCGCGCCCTCCATGGTGCATAAATATGGTAAGTACGTCTCCATCTCTCTAATTACTGCTTCCTGTAAGTTTTAGCCACATTTTCAGGTTGGTGCCAAGCGATCGGTTTTTGTTTTTGCCTTTCTAATCTCAGCTGAAATCTCTGGAGAAACCCGAAGTATTTTTTCTGGCCCTTAGGGATTAAAAAAAAGGGAACACAATCCCTTCCGGGCTGCGAATGATTTCTAACGGAGTTTTCTTTTTTATTTATTTTGTCTCGATCATCGATCAGTGTTCAGGCTCAGGTATTGCAAGCAGATTTACCTTCGTGATGTGCATCATCTCTCTGCCCTCACCACCCACCCGGTTCAACAACACACAGCTGCCTCCGTGAAATATATGCAACTTATTTCTGTCAGTGACAAAAATATAAATGTTTCCCTTTCGGGGTTTGTTTCACACAGATTAAATGCAAGTTTATCGCATTATAGTACAATAAACAATATAACACACGAGTGACTGTAGAATTCAGCTTGAGTATTTTCACCTTTTTTGACATCACAACCACACATTTTATAATATATATAATAGGTGAGGAGTCTGCAACCTTTATATATATATATTTTTTTTTACCTTCAATTCAACTCTTTTTGAACTGCAAATGTTACATGATCTTTTGAAAAAGAACAAATTATAATTTTAAATAAATCTACAAATGCATGACTTTTTTTTATATAACTGTAGTCTTTTAAATACTAAAATTTGCACATGGTTTATTATTTTTGTCTGTCTGATTACATCATTTTTAAATATTAAATCATGTATCGCACAAACTGGAATATTTCTTAATTTAAAACAGCTTCCCAAATTAGGAGCATCTCAATACATCAGTGGGAAATGTAACAGACTTCAGCCCAACTGCACAACTACAGAAACATGGATGTCCATCAGCGCTGGTGATGGACAGATAATCAGACCACCATCTAAGAGGCTCTTGGTGTCTTTGGAGGAGCTGCATAGATCTAAAGCTTAGGTAGACAAGACAACTATTGTTAGAACACTCTACAAATCTAACACCTATGGAAGAAAGACAAAGAAAGAAAGCAAAAAGAAGCTATGTAGAAGAAGGGGCTTTGATCAGATTCAAAACTGAACTTAATTGAAACACACCATCTATGGAGAAAAGCTAACACCAAAAATAAGCATATTCAAGCATTAGGACTCTGTCCAGTCTGAGACCCAGTAAATATCCATAGCTGGATATTTGGGAAAACAAATACATTTTGATGTGCTTTTTCCTTTCATCCACACGGAAACTCAGTGCAATATCACTAAAAATATTACTCACAAAACCAATATTTGAGAAAACTCGTATTTGTGTTTGTACGTGTAAACAGGAAAATAATCCCACACATTAGTCTGTGACAAATAATGCACTGTATCTAAATACTCACTTTGATATGATTGTGACTCATTGTAAAAGTGCTGTTAAGAAATGCACATGTTTTGTGACGCAGACACAGAGAGGGCTGTGGGGCTCCTCAGACAATACCAGGCCAACCTGACCAGCCCAGAGGAGCAGGCCTTGAAGACCAGTGTGGGCAAAGTGTCTGCCATCTTGGGCAGCCAGCTTTTCCAAGCTCTTCTCGGTAAGGAAAACAACACAAAGTAGTTTACTTTGACACTGTTCAAGTCTTTCCAAACTTTACCCTTTAGCTGAAATTACAGCTGTTTCTCAATATGGACTTTATAAATGTGGACAGCTTATTTAAATTTGTGCAGCTGTCTGCAAACCGAAAAGGAGCGGACAGACAGGGTCACATTTTATTCATTTTTATGGGACGTTAACTGAGTCCACACATTTCCCAATTAAGCTTTATGAAAGAGGCCTTTCAGTGTCCCCCACAAAGGTTTGCTCTATGCCAACCCCCAACTTTGTAGCATTCTTGGATTTTAACAAAACCCTATTAAAGCCAAAAAAAAAGTCTATATATACACTAATTGGTATTAATCCAGGACATTCTGGCACATTTCTCACACCAAATTGACCATATATTCTCTTTTGTACCCTATGCTTTATGAAACTGAACTCACTTGAGTCAACCACTAAGTTTTTATAATTGCTGTTGTCATTGTTGGTCATGCTAATCCTAAAGTGTTCTCATATAAAGAGCTGCTGTAACCACCTACACCTTCATGACTAGTTTGGTGTTTTGGAAAGAAAAAGAGCTTGAGGGTTCAGGGTGAACATAGCATTTTTCTTTCTTTCTTTTTTTTTTTTTTTTTTTTTTTTTTTTACAGCAGATAAAACACGTTGCTTCTTTTTAACCAATGGTTCAGTGGTCCCTCTAATTACCACAGCCATGTTATAATGATCCTCGCCCTCGGCTCTGCTATTGCTTCTGCTGACCCACTGCTGCTTCTTTGCTGGGGATCTGAGGGGGAGGGGTGTCATGACTCAGGCAGCAGTTAAAAGAAACACAGCACACTGTTGTTTCTGGTGATGGCATACGGAGGGGGATTTAAAGTATTGTTTCCTGTGTGAGATTGATGCAAACTCCAGGCATGAGGGCTTGAATTATTAGACTTTTTCCCTTCTTGTTTGACGTCAGGAGGTTGTAGTAGAGGCTAAGTTGCTGTTTCCTGTGGTTTTAAGAACATATGTCTGGATTTGTCTCAATGCTTGATTGTGCAGCTCAAGTATAACACTAACGCAGACCAAGGAGCAAAGAGCTGGTGTATCGCCTTTAATAAACTGCATGGATTGTCCTCATTGCTGTGTATATTTGAGAATTATCTTGAGAGCTTTGAGTATTTTGCCTGTGGGAGGTGATCTTCCTCATCACAGAAGAAGGCAAAGAGCCACAATAGAAGTTGAGTAATAGAAACCAGAATAATCAAGTGTTGTTTGTACCTGGTGGGGATGCTGGTAAATCAGAGATGTTACATGCGATGCTCTGATTGCTAGTTGCCTCAGTGTATTATAAAATATTTATTTCCTTAGTCTTTAAATTTCTTGCACCACTTTGACATCTTTCATTTTACAGAAACTATAATCTGATACATTTGGCCCTGGAAGACATCACTTTTTAATATTTTTTACTTAGTTAAAAACATTCATGTCCCTTTGATCCTGCTTAAATACATAATACTAAAAGATGCAAAAACAAAATCCAAATAAGCTGCTGCTAGCCTCCCTCACAACTTATTAGTGTTTATACCTGCTTGTGAAAATGGTTGCAAAGAGATGCTCAGTTATATAACAATCCATCTTTGAAAAGCAGAAGTAGAGCCTCCTGCGCAACCAACAAAAATGCAGCAAGTGGTTTTTGGATGGTAAGTTGACTACAAAATACTTGACTTTTTCAGCAGCCATTGTACAGCGCAAACAGCGGTAAAACCAGCTGACTAAATGTGCTGGAGCATTGCTTAGGTTGCTAGGTAACGGCGAAGTACCCATCAAGTATGACGTAACAATTGGGAGGTTTTGAAACAACTATAAGAGCTTGGGCTGTTTTTAGACTCAATTGAGACCCAAATGAAAGTACAGAAAAGTTAAAAATGTGAACTTTGCATGATAAATCCCCTTTAAATGCATATACGCAGACGTATTTCAAGGCAGCATAGAAAAATTAGTCGAAATAGCCAAGATAGTCAAGGTTCCATGGTCTTCTAATAATTGTCAATATGGGTTAAGGATCTTACAATTGGTTTTGTCACCAAACCTAGTGTTTTAGCAGGGGTGTGTTTGGAGAGCCACTTTAATATGCTGAACATGGGAAGAATGGGAGAATGTTTCTACTTTCAGGAAGAAAGTAGAAAGGTGCCGGTTAACATTGGACCCTAGTGCTAGCATCTGGCCCACTGTGCAGCCCTGTCCAGTCTTGTAATAGTACTTTCCTCAGGCCTCAGTTTCACCAATGAAATGTTAATGTGAATTTTATGAGCCTGAAAATTTTTGTAATTTTGGTCGAGCTCATTGACACACAGTGGCGTATTTATAGAAATGAGGTAGACTCAGCGAGGATTAGCTTTTCCAAATCAGGATTCCAAACATTCCTCACAAAGAATCTTCAATCAGGGCCGAGCCTGAGGCAGACAGGAAAATAAATTGCTCTTGGCTGCCATGCCAAACCTCCTCCACAGCTCTCCAGCTCAACCAAGCAGCGTGCAAGGGAGGGAACAGAAGAGTAAAGAGAGGCCTGTGGTCGTTTTGTTTCAGGTGCAGGGCTGGAGAGGCTTTATCCCTCGTTCAACATGTGGTTCTCATGGAGAAAGGGCGGCTTGCAGGTGCAGCCGTTTCACAGCTCTATAATCAGAACACGGCGCAATATAAACATTAGTCATTCTTCTATCCGGTCCTGGTGTGTTTACCTTCACATGCTCAGGGCCATGCGAACTGGTTTCAGTTACAGCATTTTTTGCGTTTGTCACTGTGCCGGTGGCTTAAAAGCGAAGCCGTCTAAAGCTGAGCAAGAAAATAATTAACTCTAGTTTCGGATTGATGTGTCAACACGACGGTAAGGTAAATACATCTCCTAGCTTCGTTGTAGGTGTATAGAGGTGTTGCATCCAACGTGGGCGGGTCGGGTATTGGGCCACTTGATTGGATGTCTGCACGGTTGCACTGTCACAAACAAAGCTTGCCTTAACTGTGCATCCGTCCTTTTGTTCCAACACAAGCACATGGTGGAGAGCACCGGGGTGGAGGGAGTTGAGACTGACGCATGTTACATTACAGAGGACCCTAAATGCCTGAGGAATGTTTTACTGAGGCTGTGAGAAGGGGGTGAATTGTTTGCCCTGCTTTGAAATTGTGACCTAGTTTTCCATCAGTGTTGTGTGGGTTGCTCGTCATCATGTAAAGATCCAGGGGCACATTTTTGTCTGTGTGTGTGATTCAGCCTGGCACGACGTGGAGAGATGAATCAATCTAAGTCAAAAGGTACATATGACAAAAAGAAGAGGTCTGTGGCTCCCCGATCCTGGATTGACATGTTAGTCGTAGGTGCGTTTGTGTAAAAAGACTCCAGCCAGGATAATGCAAACTTCTTTTGCCATCTAAATATAGATCTAGAATAAGTTCAGTCAGAGTGGATTCTGCCTTGAATTGTGTGTTTTGTCTGCTGGCCAGGAATTTGTGGTCTCCAGACGTGGAGCATTGCTGAGACTGTTTTAGAAGGCCACAAGATGTGCAAACAGAAAAGCTGTCTGTACTTTATGTGACTGAGAATGAGAACGCTGACATCTGAAGGAGATGTGATCGAGCACCTTCAGAAGAGCTTGTTACCTTTTACAGGAACAGAAAAAGTAATTAGAAGTGTTAACTGGAAACCAAGGTGCCCAAGATGCAGTCAGAAAGCAAATCCTGCAAGACTTCTCAGATGCAGGGTTTTTTTTATCACTGAAATTAGAAATAGCACTTATGTTATGTCATGTAAATGTAATGATAACACACTAAAAATAAGGAGAATGTTTGTTTTTTTTAAAGATGAAAGGTAGCATGTTTTTCTTGATTACATCCTAAAACAGAGCACTGATAAAGTAGATATATATACAAAAGGCATTGTTTTCAACAGCAAGTAGTTTGCAGAGACATATTTGTTCACATTTTAAGGTTCTTGGCAGGTATCCTGGAGAAATTGCCTCTACTTTTACATATTTAGTCTGTGTCAAGCGCTTTGGTGTTCCAGACCGATTTAATGCCGATAAGGGCTTTGTGGAGGCTGCACCATCTGTTGCAGAACTTCCTTGTTGACTGGAGATGATTATTACCATCTTTGAAAGTATTTAACTGTGGAAAACCTTTAAACCACCTCTAATGTGTTTCAGCTTTGCTTCCAACGAGCCAAACTTTCTAGTAATCTTTGGTAAATATTCTCATGGCTTTCCGAAGTCTCTGAAAAATGTTGGCTTCTTGGCTGCTTTTTCACCAGTTTTCTGGTTAAGTTTTGTTTCTGAAAAGGACAGCACATTGTACTAGTTGTCTTTTAAAAAAATGAGGAATGTGGAGGAGTAGAGTACAGTCAAAACGTGTCAGTCCAAGAAAACTATTTACAGCAGATGAACAATATGGGAAAGTCATGGTTTGTAGAGAGTAAAAGATAACAAAGCTGCAAAGTAAAGACAGAACTCCTAACACTCGACGCACGACTTTATTTAGCTTGGAAAAACATGTTAAATTAAGCTTTTTTTTGTCTTGGGTATCGCCTAAGTTTATATTTAACAAAGACGTTGAAGTCAGGCTTTGACCATTGAATCAATCCACCACAATAAGACATTCATACACATCTTTATATTGTTTTGATGGTTGTCTTTACTGTCTGATCAGTTAAACATATATGCTTCTATAACTAGACTTTTCACATTCAGTTCCTCACTTTAAATATCCAAAGTTTGTTTCCACATTTAGTGAACGTCTTGGTTGCAGGTTAAATAAATGCCAACGGATATAACAAAACATTAGCATGGAACAAAATTTGAACTATTCAGCTTAGGTATGTGTGTGTTTGCATGTACATGAGAGTTTGTCTAAGTGAGGCTGCTCTTTAGTCAGCTGGTCAACAAATTGCTCTTCCCACACATGGCTTCACTCCTCCACATTCAGACACAGAGATGAGTCAAATGCTCCATTCTTACACTTTTGTTCCCACATTGTCTTGTTGGGACATTCTGGCTCATGTCTCTGTCTCAAGCACACACACACGGAAGCCAGAATTTTATAGTTTTTATAATAAAATGACAACTTTGATTTTGGAAAATGACAAGATCTTCTTTTCAAAGGAATTTCAAAACCCGACTCGACCTTTCAGTGAACCTGTTTTTTTGGAAAGCTGATGAACTCTCCTGTCATTTCCTTATGTCAACGTTGCAGTTGCTAGTTCTGTGTTTGGCATCAGCAAAAATGTCACAGTGTATTCTCATCAAATGCTTGCCACTCAGAAGGAACCTGAAAGTAGAAAGTGTGGCATGGTTAAGAAACACTCTCAAAATGCATGGAATAAACATAATGCTGATTTCTAACTAAAAATATGTCATAATCAACATTTCCTCTTTGAATTTCTTTTTTCAAGGAGATATTCTGCTTCAGATATTTTTGGCAATTTTTCATTAGTAGCTAATTAGGTGTGTTAGTTATTTTCACCTGTTACAGTTTTGTGTATCTGCCTTTTATTACATAGGCGTAGGAAGACATTAAGGATTAAAAACATCCCTGCATTTCCTACCTACACATTTGACACTGTGGGATACATGTAGCATTTGAACAGCATATAAGCCAAACTGCTACTGCCCACATACCATTAATGTTGTATTGTTATTGAGTCGGCACAACTGCAACTCAACCCCATGAAAATCTCACCTAATCTCACAGTACAAGATCCAAATGCTCCACTCAGCTCTGCATTCTTAATGCTTGAAAATTAAAGTGAAATGGATGCAATTATCAGGCCTCTACAGGGCACTTAAATAACTAATTTCATTATCCTACAATCAGTTCATCCATAAAAATATAACACTGGCCAAAGCAATATGCACCATTCCTGCACGGTTGAATACTAAATCACACACCCTTAATTTCAATATACACACTATTGGAGAGCATCAAAGTGGCATACCTATATTCAAAGATGCTTTCACATCTTTGGATGTGAAAGTACATCCAAATATAAGAAAACACACATTTTCAACATATGGAAAAACAGGTGTGTTTTCCCATATCCTCACTTTATTCACTTTATAAAAGTTTTACTGGAATCCACAGATTTTCTCAACAAATGCATTTCTTGGCTGAGTTAAAATCAGAGCTTTTCTATATAGCTTCAGCTGAAAGAACTTGCTTCTCTCATATGTGATGCCCCACTGTCTTGTTGAGCCCCAGACAAAGCGATGATCTTAAAAACAAGAAAAGAAGAGCTGCCCTTTTCTTGTTTGGTTTGATGGTTCTAGAGTCTGATGTTCTCTCTCCAGGAGACAACATCTGTCAACTCTGTAACAGTTTTATATAAACTTCAGCAGTTTCCAACTTTGTGTCCCTCTCGAAGACTGATCAGTAGCAGTTTTGTTTTTCTTCAAACACAATTTTCCAGATCTTTCCCCTTTATTTATGAAAGTCTTGGATTCATTTTGCTCCGACTCCGTCTTGCAGTTTTCCAGGGCGTTGACTGAGCCTTAATCCTAAGACTGCCGGTTATTCTGGCAAGTTTCAGTCCTAAAAACATGGAACAAAGTCCCTTCAGGTGCTGTTACTATTAGCCCTATCATGCAGATTTATTGTCCTATCTTGACTTTATGAATATTAAAGGTCTAATACCCACGAACAGAATCTTTCAGTGTTTGGTTATACTTGTTTTTGACATTATTTCAATTTATTTGGCACACTCAAACCAGACTTATTATTTGTGTTCCCTGTTTTATGGAGCTTCTTGATACAAAGTCCACTTTGCCTCATGAGTCCACTGCACAATTGTATTTTAAGTTTTTTTATTATTATTATTATTGGTTTTGCTCAATAATTACCAACCCTAAATTCAAGAAAAGGTAAGAACATGGGTCATTTTTTCTTTTGGCCCATAAATCCTTTATATTTTCTCCTCTGAAATATCATTGAAAATGCATCCATCCATCCATCCATCCATCCATCCATCCATCCATCCATCCATCCATCCATCCATCCATCCATCCATCCATCCATCTATTAATTAATTGCTTTTAGTCTCTAATCGCGTTAACCTTGTGTTGACCTGTAGCTGCTTTTGGGACTTTCTTAGAATGATGAATAAAAAGGAGAATTGGAGTTACACCAATACATCATGCACCTTGAGTAGTGTTATTCACAGGCTACAAGTGTTTATTTTGAGTGTTTTGCTGTTACAGAGGCTGGCCTGCATGCCTCTACACTATGCAACACTGCACCATATGAGAATGAACCATAAAGTTATGCTCTCGCTCTCTCCTCTGTAATGGAAAAAGCAATAATAAATCATGGATGTCTGGAATCAGAAAGAAAATGTGATGTGTGTAGAATAATAAACAGAGAACATTCACTAAGATTTTTTTCCGTAACTGATTGTGTTGGCTCTTACGGACCTTCTAGTGGTTAAAATATACAGAATAAGTCCTAAGGCACATCAACACATCATGGTAATAGAGACAATCTTTACTAATACTTTGGTGTCAGCAGGGGTTATGATCTTGATTTTATGTAGAGCTATAAGATGTAATGTGATTCTATCAGACACTGATTGATGCTCTGAGCCGGAGTCACATAGTTCAGTAAATGAAAGTATGTTTGGAAATGTAAAGACATAACTTCCATGTAAACAATTAAATCCCAATCTTCCAATTTTACCCAGTGAGAACTGTGAACTTCCTGGATTTCATCAGCAGAAATAAAATATAGCTGAGAAGTGATTATGTTTGTTCTTACGCAAGTAAAGAGAGAAAAAAAACATCATTATTGTTTTACTTCTTTTCCCCCACAGATATTCAAGAGTGTTACGAGGTGACCTTGCAGTTGAATGCAGAACAAACTGTTGTAAAGGAAGACAGCAGGCAGGATGTGTGGGAGGTAATTTCACTGCTTCACATTTTATTGTAGATCAGAGAAAATGTGCTTTATGTTTACATTGAATGAGATGCCGCTTGTGTTGTGTATGAGTTGCTTTTACTTGGCAGCTGAAACAAGATGTCATTACCTGCTTTCTTAAGATTTCTACATTTCTCCCTGAGTCATGGGAGCTTTGACTTCATGTGGGTGACGAAAGGCACACATAACTATTTAAACCACAGGAACCTTTTCCTGACATCAAGGACATTTTTGGGGGTGGCAGAGGGAGAACTGGTTGGTGTAAACACTTCTTTATGAACTTTTAAACTGTTGTCATGTTTGTGCCGGACAGCTATTTTTTACACAGACTCCCTCAATTGTTTACACACCAAAGATGCTCTAGTATAATATTTTTCCAGCTAAAGAGACTTTCTAATACACAGTTGAAACCAGAAGTTTACAAATGTCAAATAAAAAGACACATACACCATTTTCTTTACTGTCTAAACTTAAATCAGACCAAACGTCTTGCAAGGATTTGGTTGTTTCTGTGTATTTATTTAGATTTCTGTGTCTGTGGATTCTCTGTGTTGTCCCATTGTCCCTTTAATTAGCTACACCTGTTTCTTGTTTCCCCTGATTGTCTCCCTGTGATTGTCTCCCTGTGTATTTAAACCCACCTGTGTGCCTTGGTGGGTCCTTGTTCGGTCTTGGCGTCTTTTCTTCCGTCAAGTCTGCCGTCAGTATGGTTTTTTGTTAGTAACCAGTTGCTACCAGTTTTGAGCCTCTGTGCTATTTGGACCTTTGGACTTCATCAAGTGATGATTTAATGATCCTATTCATTATTAAGTCATCACTTCTATCATTTCAACCTGGGTCCACAGTGTCTTCCTCACCATCTCTACTACTGCAAATCATGACACTTCTCTTGTCTTAGGTCAGTTAGAATAACCTAAAGTATTTTTATTTGTTAAGCACCACAATAAGGAGAAACGAGTCTGTCAGATTTTTTTTAATCGTGTTTTCAACATCTCATTAAACAAAGAAATGATAATGTCACAACTTTGGAAACTTCTGGTAGGTTAACTGACCCAGTTAAGTTTCAGATGTATTTTAAGGGCACAAATTGAACACCCTCTGTGGGTTTCATAGCCTGATTCTTTATTTTGATTTTTAGCAGCTGCTTTCTTTGACTGTGGTTAGTCAGATGTTCGTAAAGCTTGAAATTTTGAATGACTTTGCCTCTTAAACCAATTTATAAAATGTATTTCTGTAACAAATCCCCCTTTTTGAGAATTTTGTCTTGCTTTTTTTCCAAGCCTTATTAAGCTATTCCTCAGTGTTTTGCAGTTGTTGTTTGGGAATTACTGGATTAGTTAAGCTTGAACTGTTACTTCTTGGTTAATTCAAGCTCCACGTGTTCAGAGTGTGTCCATTCCCAGTTTGAACATCTAAACCCTAAATTATGACCACATTCTGAACGTCATTCAGCTCCTCTCAGTACCCCTATGATCCACCCTCTTGACTTTCTAATTCGGTGCTGTGTGGCTCCTGGTCTGTCCTCCTTTGGTGTACCAGCTGGTTGTGGGGCGCAGGCACAATCCTGAGCCGGTTGGAAGGATGAAGTGGTCCTGTTGGGAAGTTTAAAATGGGGAAAAAAGCATGCTCCTTCATGTATATCCGCTGAAGTGCTCATCTGTATTCAAACCCTGCTGTCACATGAGTGGAGGATGGGAGGGAAACTAAATGAGTCTGCAAATTCAATGATTTGGTGCAGAGCAGCAGGTGAGAGAGGAGGAGGAATGCCCTTCTTTGCATGAAGAATGGAAAACCTGTTACAGCAGACTCTTTTAGAAGCCTTTCAAGTATTTTATTTTACACAAAAATAATTTAAAAAAAACTTAGTGAGCTCAGTTCAAGCACGCCTACGGTCGTTTATATTTATCTCTGAGACTATCAAACCCTTAGCTGCTTTTATTAGCCAGAGCAGGAAGCTGGGAGGGGCATTTTCTGCTTTCAGTTGACCTGCCTGTCACCTCTGCCACGAGGAAATAAAGCTAAACGTGCTCAGAAGGTCTGTTTGTTTTAAATTTGAAGAAATTGTTGAGAAAAGGCTGCAAACATGACATAAATTTACAGAAGTATTTATTTCCTGTTTGTTCATTGGAAGTACTGCAGCCTGCATGCTCATAGCTGAGGGCTGTTTCTTTATAAACACTTATGTTTGTGACGAGTGGATGTTTCACTCAGGTGCTATAGAGGGATTTATACAGAGCTTTTTTAATAGTAATTCCTTTTGCTACTAGTGATGACTTGCTCTAAAGGCTGCCCTCTGGTGTCACTGACTGGACTCTGGTCTAAATTGAAGCATTGGTGGTCATACATTTCAGATACGAAAGACTCTTTAACTATGCAAGTTTCATTGGTCACCATGAAGCCTACTATGCTGTATTGCATTTGTTTTGGGAGTTTGTTTGGCTGTAAGACTGCTGCTATACTGAGTTGGCTAACGTGAATTTGTCCTAAAAGACGAGATCAAACAGTTCACACCTGAGCCCCACCAGCAGGTGACGGTTTCCAAAATAATGTCAGGATTATATAACAGGCAAGTCGTCTTTTTATTTGTACTTACAGGAGGTGGACGCATGCTAATTAGGGTTTTAATTTAGTAAAGTATTTGTATTAATGTTGTCCTTTTCAGTGCATTCAGGTTAGATGTTGATTGTTATATAGAAGTTATTTATTGCAATAACCTCTAGGACAAATTATAGTTCAGCATAATTTATATAGTCATGGTATTAATACATGTTTAAAAGCAAATTTATAATCTCAAATGTTATATGAACTCATGACAGTGGTTTAAAAATTACTTTTTCAGCTAAATATATTTTGAATAAATTAAACTTTTATTCTATGTTCTCACTGCAATCAAACTCCAGTAAAGTTTGTGGCAACATTGTGGGAGCTGTTTCTCAAACCGTCTTAAAAAAGATAAAAAAAGACAAAGTGGTTTGAGTAATTTTTCATCAATTTCATCTTTTTTTGTCAGTTTTTCAGTGACAAATTGTGAAAGTGAAGGCAAGTTAAAAGCAAATGTCTGTTTATTCTTTTAAACCCACATATCCTTTTCTCTCTCTGATGTGTTACTTAGCATTTTCTTTTGAATTGTGAAATAATTACAGCTGAAACAAATGTTTATACACATCCGAAATAGACACATAACCTTCTTTTCTTACTGTTAGACTTTAAATCAGAATTAAACTTTTAAAATGTACGTAAAAAGAAATGACACAAAAAGTTAACTGATTTGTCTTTCTTTAGTGTGTGTAAATATCTGGTTTCATCTAGTCACTAAGCTGTTTAGCTAAAGAGATCGTTTTGAAATTGGCAAGAAGAGCTTTCACAAACTATTTCTGTTGAAGAAATATTAAAATATTGTACTTTCTTCCTAAAAAATTATTGAAAAATAAACAATTGTTACTGTTGCCCTACAAATCTATCTTCTTTTCTATACCTACTTCATCATGTTTATAATGGCGGGGAACAGGAGGGATTCCAGGAGGGAGTTGCAGAAAGATCTTTAAATCTATTTTATGAAATATAAAACCAAACCTCTCTGCTTGCTGCAGGACCAGGAGGATGAAGGCGTGTCTCGGGTTCGAGTGACCAGCAGGAGCAGCCCCCTCAAAGTGGAGCGAGTCTCTGGCGTTGTGGCGCGCTCCCTCGTCGAGATGCCAAAGGTCAGTGGAGAAATGACAGAAATACTCGCAATATACTTGTTAAATAAACACAAATACATACATCTTCTTTTAATATTATTCTATTAAGGCATCACAGAAAGCATCTTGAACTATTTGAGTCTGAAAGCCATCAAAGTACAACCCAAGTGTCCTTCCTGAAATTAATCTGTTTGAACGTGACTCAATAAATTACTAAATCAGGAGACAAAATGCATATAAATTCTAGTGTTATCAGATTTTTACAGCACATTGAAGGTTACGGCGATGTGTTACAATAGAAACGTTCAAGAGGTAGAAGCATTTTTGCAAGACCCTGCATGCATTTTAAAAATTTAAAATTTTAGATGTCACCTGAAAGGGATTCTTTTGTTCAGAACGTCAATATTCAATAAATGTTTCGGATCAGGATTTCAAGTGTCGCACTTTTTTCAGTGTCAGTTAGTTGCTTAACTAAAGGATCTCGGTTCCCCAGCTGCTGCTTTTGGCCTCGTATGAACCAACTTTTCGCCAGATAAACAAGATGTTTGGCGGTTTCTTCAGAGGCTGCCCAACATGCTTCTCACATGAGCAATCGGATCGGTCCTCGTCTTTCGTGATGCGTCCCGGTAGCCTGCCATTTTCCTCAGTGCTTTTACAGGCCCTCGTGTTCACATGCGTTCCCCATTACAACACGGCCAGTGGCACATGGCAGCACAGTGGCTGCAGGCACTTTGCTCCTCAGCTGCGCCCAGATCTAGTGCAATGAGTGGGTGGTGGAGGTGGGGGTGCAAGCATGAGGATCAGGGGAGTTGAAGGGGGTTAAAAAAAAAAACTAAAATAAAAAACCGGGAGGGGTGCAGGCGGTAAGCACATGGGTTCAGTGTGCATGGATGATAATGGCTGCATAAGAATCCAGTGACGGCACAGGTTGTGTGCATGTTTGATCCTCCCACTGTCACGTTGGGGGAGGGGGAGGTGAGGCGCATGGAGCAAGGGGAAGAGAGGAGAGGCGGTGGTGGTGGGGAGGGTTGGGGGGGCGTAGAGATAAAGATGTGGAGGGGGGAGAGTGATAGCAAGGCGGCTGAGAGGCAAGGGCCGGTGCAGTGCGGAGCTGGAACGGACACCCAGAGCTCAGCCTCCCCTCCTCCACCCCCCCCCCTCCCAGTTACCATGGAAACCACATTCCTCCCCCGCCTGCATCCCTACAGACTGCTCTGCTGCTCTATCTCTCTCCTCGCTTCTCTGTTTTTCATGCTGTCTTTTTCATTCCTCTTTTAATTCGTGTCTGTTTTTGTCTCTTTTTTTATTCCTCTCTCTTTCTTTCTTTCTTTCTTTTCTTTCTTTTCTTTCTTTTCTTTCTCCGGCGCGTGCGGTTTTGCACATTTGGCGTCGATGCATGCTCAGCAAGCACACTGATTTCAGGTGCATTGCACTCTTGTGTGGCGGGGTGAATAGGCAATTACAGTTTATTTAGCATTCCGCTGCACTCACAGATGCATAAGCACTTTGTTGTATTCTCTGCATCTCTCTATTTTTACTTCCCCTTCTGTTCAGCACCATGCTTCAGTAAAGCCCCCTCTAGTCATTGCATTTCTGCCCACACACAGGGCACCTTAGCTTCATCTCTCCTCTTCCATGGCATCTGTCGTGGACCTGCAGCACCTTCATCATATTTTTCCAAATACGCTCACCCTTCCTGTCAGTTTTCAGCTGGTCTTTTAACCACGTACTTGTGTCCCTTTTCATAGCTCTTCTGCTTTCTTCTTCATTCCCATTATGCTTGCACAAAATCCACCATTTCTCAGTGGTGCAGCTCTGATAAAATCTCCCTCATTAACCATCAATTTTAGCTCCCCACAGTGGGTATATTTCCCTTTTTCATTATTCTATCAATTGGTGGTGCTGGATTTAGTTTGTATAGCCGAGCAGCTGCTTTTTTTCCTAGTTAATAGTGTCTTTGTCACCTTATTTTTCTGTATTTCATCATGAGATGATGCATAACACCACATTACAAATGTTTGATGCAATAAATGTTAAGTAGCATGCACACTGTTGTTTATTACTGGTATTTTTTGCACATGTACAACTTGCTTCTTCATTCTTTCCTGCAATAACTGAATGTTACAGCAGAGGCTTAGTGTGTTTTTATTAAGAAGCTGCCCCTTTAAGACTGCCTCACTACCGACTGTCCTTTTATGGTCATACATCCTGTCAGGTGACAAAGGAGCAGTCACACAGCTTCTCAGAGAAATGCCTAGAAATGACTGAAAAGCTCAATGCACAGTTTGTGCAGTGGTTGGGGTTTGTAATGCTCGTTATGACTACATGAATGTGTGCGTGCATGTGTGTGTGTGTGTGTGTGTGTGTGTGTGTGTGTGTGTGTGTGTGTGTGTGTGTGTGTGTGTGTGTGTGTGTGTGT
>CAEGAF010115543.1:0-17483 GCA_903067075.1 Micropoecilia bifurca
GCTCTCATAGAATGGCAGTTAGCGAGCGATTGCGCAACATAGGGGAGGCTGAGCTCGCTGCTGCCTCTCCGGCTTCGCTTCTGAGCATTTGAATGGGAAAAGGCGAAAATTCAGCGATTTTGAAGAAAAACTATTCAGAATTGGTTAAGCTGAGTTAAAATTAAATACTTTATAGTATAAAGCACCGTGTGAATATGGTAATATAAATTCATTTTATTACTACATTATTTTTTCATTATGACAGGTGAGCCTCACCTGCCTCCCCTGACCGCACGTCACTGCCTTCCTTCCACCCACCCACTTTAAAACCATGCACTATGTCTTGTCTGTCCAATCACTCAAAACCCCAATAAGCTCCGTTGTCGTTTGTCACTGTTACAAGACAAAGATCAGGAAAAGCTCAAATGGTATGAAAACTTTACACTGTACACACAGAAACACATATGAGGAACACAAGAGAGTTTTAAAACTTATTTAATGTGATAACATAATTAGAAAGATGAAGCATTTCCCTCTAATGGGCACTTGAGTAGCAACAAGGGAGAGCAGATTGCCTCCTCAGCTAGCCAAATAATTAGACTGAGAATAGAAAGGAAAAGGACACATGGGAGGGTTTTTGGCAGTGGGCCGTTTGAAGAAAGCAAAAGAAAAGGAAAAAAAAAACACACACAATGTCTTAGCCCAGCGGGACATGGTGAGGACAAGGAGGTGGCTTGTAGACAGTTATGTACATTTAGTTGAAAGTGTGTACGCAGGTGGAAAATGCCTCAATCCCTCGGTATTGGTATGTTTTGAATTTTCTCTACTACTTTTCATCCAGGTAACTCAAGGGCATTTTACATGCAAGAAATGGGTTTGAAAAAGAGACGTTTGTTTTAAAAGCTTTGTACTTTTATTTTCCTACCATTCTATCAAGGTCCCCTTTTCCACTTTCAATTTAAAATTACATTATTTGTATCATTATTAAGTCAGGTTTGGCAGGGAACACCGGCAACAATTGAGCTTTTTAAGGGAAATATCTTTTTTAAAAAAGCCAGAGAATTTAATTTTCATGAGTTTTGTTTTTGGCTATATCTGTTAGCAAGCATAACAAGGGAGACAGAGCTGTGCTCTGGGAGAAAGTCTGTTTTTCTCTGAAATTAAAACAGGCAAACGGGGATGAAATGATTAGAGGAATCATTATTCATTTCCTGTAAGAAAAGGAAATCTTTAATCTTGTTTTAATTTGTCATAGCCTCCTTTGTTATGTGTTGTTACTTTTAGTATAACATAGGCACAATATTATAACTCCTTTATAAATGTCCATGTGCAAGAACAATAAAATCAGTGCCATCTAATAAACTTTGCAAGCAATTTTCCAGAACATCAGTACTGTACTTCAAAACTACACAAACTTTGTCCTTTTATTAGTACTAAAATGCAAGAATGACAAAAAAGGACAAGCACTGTGAAACTTTAGGTCAGCATTTGAGAAGCAAGGAAAGTGTTAATTAAGGTCTGGTGAGATTTCAAGATTATATCTGCTAATCTTAAACACTAATCCCTCCACCTTCACAACAAAAGTGCCTGGTGCCTGGTTAAAAATGTCCTGCCAACCGTGACTTATCTGGACAATAATGTCACACTGTGGAACTGATAAGGGAGGTCATGTGTATTAGAATCACCAAAACGGAGAGCAGAAAATGAAAGGAGTAAAAAGAAGTTTTGTACAATTTTATAAGAGCTTTGAGATTTGAGGGTCACATTTATTAGAAAATAGAATATGATTAATTTTATTATGGCTTTAATTGAGAATGTCTGAAAAATAATCTGTTTTGCCTTATTATGAGAACTTCTCACAGTGTGTGAAACTAGCTCTTTTTTCTCTTTTTTTTCTTGACCTTTGGTATAACATCTCTCCATTATAATATCTTTGGACGAGTGATGAATTTTTGTTTGCATTAATGTTATGTGAAGGTATTACTGGTAACAGTTCCCTTGCCTGTGGTAGAAGTGTTTCCTATAATAGAAGCTTATTGAAAAAGTTAATTTCTTGTTTGAAAATCTACACTCATTTCATCTTCTGATTCTCATGAACATCTCAGTACATTGATTCAGTCTTGTTTTATCTTCTTTTATACATTCAAAATATGTGGTACATTTTCATATGATTTTTGACAAATGTTAAATATTTTCATACAAGTACATGCTGGACTACAGCTTCCTGGTGACTCATGCACACATATTACTTTAAACATGTCAAATAAATCTTAGTTGTGATTAAACTAAGTAACTAAATTTCACATCACTACATTAAAGGGACATTAAACAAAAAAATTCTAAGGGTGGTTAGGATTTAAACCATGAATTTTTGTCTTTGAAGATGAGAAAAAGACGTTGGTGATGGTGGTGACACTGGCTTGCTCATGCTAGAACTTTACACACCTAGTGTAAATGTGAAACATGCAAACATTTGATGGCAAAACCTTTCTAGTAACATTTTCCCTTCTACCATACAGTTTCAAGTCAAGTAGTAGTCTAAGCATAAACATACTCTAACTTCCCTTTTAAACTACATCATAACTGACTGTGGAACTACACATGGGATAGACCCTTTACTGTCCAATAAGATTTAATGATAATTTTTCCAAGAAACTTAAGTTTTTTTTTCTTAAGGCAATGCAATTTAAGCTCAAACAATTGTAGAAAAACATTATCAAATTAGAAAAAAGTCATTTTTTTAATACTAAATGCATTAGTGCTGCATTAATGAAATATTTATGATAATTTCAGACATGTAGTCAAGAGACATGCAATCCTTCATTTGCTGATGTCTCCATCTACTACAGTATATCAGACTGGCTTCTTCATCTTCTCCACCAGTCCCTGCCTGAAAAATGGCAGACATGTCCCGCTAGTTTAAGAGAATACGTATATCCATTTTCTTTCTTATTACTGCATTTTGCCCGTTCGACTCACAAAGCAGACCGTCACCAAGGAGTTGAATAGGTGGGGGAAGAGAAAACCACTGCAGCCAGTAACACTGACATAGCACTGGAACAGGCAGTCCATAAAAACAGAACAAAACTGTGATTTGAGGAAAAGGGCACCGGAAAAAGACTGCCACTTAGCTTTTGTGCATGCATGGGGGTGTGTCCACAGATTAGTGGCTGTATTGTTGATTTGTGTGCTTGCAAGGCGGCTGTGGACTCAGAAATAATAGTAGCAAATACAAAAAAAAAGGAAAAAGAGAAAAAAAAAATGCTGACCTCTTTGCTCATTACTGTGCATTGTCTCCTAGTGGTCGTTGCATGCCACATTGACACAGAGTTTCAACTCATTTCTCCCTTTGGAGCTGCATTCATCCCCAGAACATGCTGACAAACAGGAAAGTATGGGAACTTCCTGGCAAAGTAAAATTACAAATATCCAAGTGAAAAAGTTGTCTGTTGCAGATAGAATAAAATGCCTCATCGCAAAGGCAACTCATTCACCTGTAGGTTTTGACAATAGGTTCACACTTTCACCTCGACCTGTCAAAGATGTTACATTACCGCCTCATCACGACAAGATTCAGACACGTCATTGTTCTCAGATTCGATGCTTTGTCGTTTCTTCCTACCGTGCAACTCTCTATCATGTCTACTTTTAGGGACCATTTTTGTGTCTTATTTACAGTAAGAGGTATGCGAGGTTATTTGTAACATGACAGGTTACCCGTTTCTTCTACCATTCATTTTCTATGTACAGCAATTTTAAAAGAAATCTAATTCATAAAGTGTCATGGGTGTCTCAGTAAATAGCTTTTGCTGTTTAATGAGAAGCAGGTGACAATGTAACAGTGCAACATCTGCAGAAAAGCTAGGAATGCATTTTTTTTTCCAAAATTCTGAAAATGAGCCATACATCACAAATGTCAAAGACTTTGTAACCAGCATAATTAAGCCCAGATGTGTGCGGTCCCACTTGTTTGTCCTATTCTAATGTGTTTCTACTAAACAAATACTGAAAATAATTTCTTTTGCATTGTCACAAACAAAATATGGGTTTGATACATTTCAAACAATTTCATGAAGAATCTATTTTCATTATTAGGTAAATCATCAGTTTTGTCTTATGTTTGACACAAAGTAATAACATTTTTAACCATGCTTTATATAAAACTACAATTTTATGCTGAAATTTTATTATTCTGTTCTGTTGTATCATATTTTCAAACACAGCAGATTAAAGAAAATTAACATTCTCTGCTCGATAAGCTAAGGGGGAATGTCTGTTTAATATGCAGGAGCATTTGTGTCTGTTAAAAATGCATGGAGACCATCCAAAGGAGTGACCACGTTAAAGGTTTGCACACATTTGGCAGCTGGTGCTGACAGTTAATCAACACAAGTGACGAATAGAGTGAGTGCTTAGAAGAAATTTGCTTAGAACAAAAAGGTGTCCGGTCAAGAGTGGAGGTGAGAATCGGTGAGTGGAACAAGGGGTCACACTGTGGCGGAGTCAACCTGCAAGACGATAGATACATTGCAGTAAAAAAACAAAAGGTAGACAGATAAAGGTACCAGGCCCTGTTATAAGTTGCCATGTTCAGCCACAAGGCCAGGACCAGCCAGCATCATCAGCTGTTATGAAAATTATTATTAAGAAAACATTCAAGACAGAATCAAATCTTTGGCATACTCACAAATGTTCATTTCAAGGTTTTACGTGATCAATGAGAAGACAATGAGGTACGGTATGCAAGTCATCAAACTTCTAACACAGAGATGATCTCACTAACAAACCAAATGAGTAAATGAATATATGGTAAAGAAGCATCACTAAACACTAGATAAGTAAAACAATGATAACGTGGACCTTAGCACCGCAGTCATTTAATTTCAATCAAGACTGTTCACATAATCCCATCAAAGAAGAATATTATCAATGTAGAAGAACCAGAAGATGCAAAGAAGTCACTTAATTCTATGTCTGAAAAAAAAATCTCAAAACTTCAAAAAAATGAGTCTGAACTTAATGGCCTTAATAAAAGCCCTTCAAAGGCAAAATGAGGGTAGGAATGGGAGGATTACTGTCTTCCAATGCAAAGTTTGTGAGCTGGAACAAAACTCCAGAATGGATAACATGGTGATCAGTGGGTTGGAAGCCTCTCACCCATTGCAGAAACCTGGAAACCACCAGAGCAAGAACTATTTGGATCACGAGGCGACTGTCTTGTTTTAAAAAAAGTGTATACATTTAGAGAACAAGGGCATTGAGGGCGGCTGTCACCTACTCCCAAGAAAATCTCCCTCAAAAAATTAAAACAGCAAACCTTTCATCATTTTTTACTTGCCTAATTAACAGAAAACAAATGAAGCAAATAATAAAAATTGAGAAAGGCTGGATGGATCTAATGTCTTTTAATGAACACCTAATAAAGCAAAATGTATTGCAAGACATGCAGAACCATTGATAAAGCAGAAAGTAAGGCATAAAACTGAATATATCTCTAAAACCAGTATACAACTAAATATGACAGTAGCGCAGACAATGCTGCTGGGAGAATGTCTTGTTCGTATTTGACAGGTATGCAACATAGGTAACCCAGTATACATGTTAGATGTTATAAATAAGATAGCTCCAGATCATAACGTACTAAATACAATGGAGACTTAATAACTGTTGCTTCTGCACAAACATTAGTGACCAAGTATGTTTTTTATGGTATATTAATGTAGCTGCAGGAAGAAGACCGTTTATAAGGAGGTGTTGTATATTAGGGTAAAAATAAGAATGAGGTGGTGTATTTATTTTTTTCCTATCATGAACAGATTATTTTTCACCATGACTGGATGCTTGGAAACGGATATTTGTGCACCTTTTTCTTTCGAAAAACTAAAACATTGTTTATAAAGCTAAGCTTAATTTTTATTGGAGCAGATATACTGATGTTACCCAGGTGTGTAATTATTTTGCATATAGTATATGTATATGTATTTAGAGTCAAATTTTTCTTTCTTTATTTTTTTTTAAGGTGAGGAAGGTTTCACAAACAATATTTAGCTGACACAGCATGAATATTTTTTAAAGGATTATGTTGGCCAAATTACTGTTGTTTGTGCCAGAGGAAAGAAATAAACGCATCTCAAACTATTTTGGTCCTGATCATGTTGCATTATAGCAGCTATCCGTGGCACAAGGAACGGGAAGCGTTACATAAAGGCGGGGGAGAATTTACTTCCCTTGTGTTAGTTTGAATAACAGAGGAAGACATTACCAAGACATACTGATTGTGAAGCCAGGTGAAATGAATACAGTTGATTGTTGTATTGCAGGGCAATGTTCTGCTGAGAAACTTTAGATCACTGCATTCATGTGGGCTGGAAAGAGCAGCTTCAAGTTCTCAGCAGATTCTCAAAAAACACAACAGAGATCTTAAAGCATAACTAGAGCTTCCAATTCCCCTGATGTCCAAGTTGCCTTTAGGACACAAAGAATAAAATGTAAATGCACAGTTGTTAACACTAAAGAACAAAAGGAAGTCTTTTGTTCACATCCTTTTGAGTGAGATTTTTTTTCTAACATCACAAAGTAGTTCTTCTCAACGGGGCCGCTGCGATTTGTTCTTGAAAGCAAAGTTTACGCCAAAAATACACAATAACATCAGTTTGAACTTTGAACTGCTTGTGAAAAACTGTGGTTTGAAACATTAAAACATGCGCTGCAAGTGTATTGTTTGTAACTCTTTTGCTCTTCAGTGTTTCTGTCAGCTTTTTGTAGCACAAGTTAGTGCTACATTGGCTCATGGCGTTATGATCCACTTGTCAGGTGTCTTGTTTTACAATATTCTATATTTTATTGTAGACTTATGTTCGTATGCTTTGGCAATACTGTTCCGCACTCATGTCAATAAACCACTTGCATTTAAAAGTTGGAGGCTTTCCGGGGAAGTCCGACAACAGAATATTGCTTTTGTTCATGTGTAGCTACTCTAACAGCAATGCACTCAGTGTATCCCTCAAAGAAATCAACTCAATCCAGAGTAACACATTTTTCCATGGCTAATACTGCAAAAGAGAGTGTTCATTTTCCAGAGTTTACACAGTAAATCCCATGATCACAGTTCTTCCACTGGTAGTTCAGTTTCAACTGGTGTAATTGTGCATCTTTTGCCTTGTTTTTTATATTTTGGTTTCTTTACAAGACTAGCAAGCGACATGTGAGAAAATGGCACAAAAGATGTTGTCAGCTGCCACTTGAATACCTTAATTTGGCTTCATACCTTCTCTAACCAATGCCCAATTATCTTGCGTTATCTAATACATTTGTTGATCAGTGATCATCTTTTTAAAAAATATATTTTTAATGGGGAAATACGGAAGCAATTATTATTGCAAACCTTAGATAATATTTCTATGCTGTCCTTTATCATATTTCATTTCACCAACATGCTGTAGTTTATTTTGTCTATGTTTTGGCTCTGAACTTTGTTCTTCTTACACATTTGAATCCATAATGTTTGCAGGCGGAGCAAGCTGAGTGAGCAGCAAGCGGTCGCGAGAATAACTTGTAATATAAACTAAAAATATACTACATGAGGGGATGTTTTTAATTAGATAGAAATGTCTTTGCTGGTAATGAGGATTCCTGCCAAATGCCTCTCTCGCAGTGTGACTCCATATTAATACATGCATGTGATTAAATTATTAACATTGTTTGGTTCATTAATTTGGTGCATTAGCAGCTTTAAATCTCTCTGAAATTTAATTGTGTTAAATGGCCATTTGTTTATTTTGGAGAAACCAAATGATCCATACATTCAGATGTAGGGTTTTGTTTTATACACCAAAACAGTTATCTTCAGTGAAGTTGATAAATCTTAGGTGCTTCTTACAAGTCTTATTGTTCAGAAAGAATGATGACTGATGCAGGCTTGCATCCAAAATACCATTTAACTGTCTAATTTGTCAAATATTGAGACTGAAAGACTGATTTTTGTAGGCGTTACATGATTTCTTCATTATTAAACTTTTATTTTCTAAAATGTTTAAATATGTCTAAATGTTTTTTTTAAGCAGCAGCAAATCTTCATGAATACAAAACTGACAGCTTACGATTGTAAACACAAATGATGAATAGAAACCTGGCCCTCATTCTGCGGATACATAATGCATAATACATAATGGTGGCATCAAATATAAGTTTATGAGAAAGACCAAAGCTTGTCCCTGCCAAGTTTTTCCCTTGTCTTGAAACTGTTGTAGCTCAATTGAACTAGTGTTTAAAGCAAGAAAATGTCCAGCAGACACCATCTGGAAAGAGCCATCTGTGAATGGTAGCAGAAAATATTTCCACAGAACATGACACACTGGTATCACCCATTCCAATGAGGATAAAGCCTGTTGTGGAAGATAAAAGGTGTCATATAGGTTAGAGGTAAGTTGGATCAAACTTAAAAGATATAAGTTATATGTTCTGTAGTAAGATTTTCATCTTCACCTTGTTCCGTTAATATCATGTAGGTCCATTTCTACAAGCAAAATTAGTATATTCAGTGAGCAGGATGTATCAATAGACAGCCATGCACAGTGATCTGGTTCAACTTTTATAAATACAGCCAAAGTTGCCTGTCTCCAACTCCCTCTGGAAAACCTCACATTAAAGTTGAAGCAATCTATTCATCATACCTTCATAATATTAGGTGATTAAAAGTCTCCATATTAGAAAATGTGCAGTGGAGAATGAAAAGACAAAAAAAAGGAATGGTTGCTTCACCTGCACCCTAGAGAGAATACTGAATACATCAGATGCAACTGGCTGACTGTTGATATTCTAAATAGCTTTAATGTTGTGCAAAAACCTTTGTTAAATAAAGGAAGCAAATACATAAACAAAAATCACAACACAAGCTTCTGAGACAAACAAACCTCTGTGCTACTTGTTCTAATGTATGTTGCTGTTAGGTACTTGAAGGGCAGATGAATAAGCATTTCTCCAGTGTGTTGTAGCGATAACAAACCACCCTTCATTCAGCAATGCACAACTAACAGTAGTTATTCAACAAATATCAAGGGCCCGTTTTTTTATGCTAAAGGGAGGGAGTCGTAGCGTGCAAATCAATAGGTTGCTGCAGGTGTTACTTCAAAACCAGCCAAAAATTTTAAATACCCCATTTCCAGTATAACAAATCTGCTTTAATCTAGAGAGGCAACATGCAGCCTAACAGACATGCAGAAAACAAGACACAGTGGTGTGGCTGCATCTGTTCAAACCAGTTAATAGCAGAACCAGCACAGTGGGGCCAATAAGAGCTTGTTAGATTTCACATAAACACTCTGATCTTCATCCATGTCACTGATGTTGATTCTGGTCACACTGAGGAAATTACCCTGAGTTTTTGCTGCGAGGATGGCAGGTGGAAATTGATAAAAGCCCAAACAAAACCTCCCCCTCCCCTGAATCCTCTGATTCATTTGCATTGCCTTGATCTCAGTGGTAGGTGACAGAAATATAAATCATATCAGAAAGTAATGTGCTCCGCTTTAATGGGAAAGATGCATCTGGAATTACAACAATATCCGAGAAAATGCATGCCGTTTTTTTGTGTGTGTGTGTTTTTAAACAACAAACACGCATTTCATCATAAATTATCAGGTTGTGAAATTGTTCTCGTGTTGCATACCAACTGAGCCATTAAACACTGCTGATGGTGACTCTGTGAAACTTAAAATACAAATCACTGTGCAAAATAGGTTTCAGTTTGTCACACAGTACCAGGATACATTTAATATCTGAACTGCATATGATTAGACGCATTCACATTTTCAAAAAATAAATTGCATTTTAACACAGCCCAACGGTGTAGTATAAAGGAACATTTTAGTCTGATCGTTTGCTGAGTTGGATCAATTGACAAAGTGTCACAACAATCTTAAGGGTTGTAAAATCATGTATGAAGTTTATCTTCCACATTTTCACAATATTGTGATCAAGTTTACAATTAAAGTTGAAAAACGTCAATTAGAATATTTTTGAAAAGTTTATTCATTAATATTAACTCCACTTATTAAGTCAAATGCATTACGTCTAATACAATCTAATTAGATGTAGATTGATGTTTTGAAGCTCTTTTTTTAATTATAGTGATTTTTGCTTACAGGTAGTGCAAACACAGCATTTAAGATTAGATTCTTACATAAGACAGACCAATAAAAAACATTTAATACAGAAAGGTGGATTTAATGAAAAGTCTGTTTAATGTCTACTTAAAAGCTCTTGTGATCAAAAGCCACTTTTAAACAAACATCGTCAGATGCAAATTCCAAGTTCCTGAATCTGACTGCATACCAAAAAATAAAGCTCAATGAGACAGAAATGAAAGATTATGGATATGGATGGTATGTAATCCGAACCATGTTGGCCCAACATAGTTTCAATTCAACTTCAGTATTTATGGAAACCTCACTTGTGCGACAGATAACTAAAAGCAGTTTCCAGTGCATACATAAAATAATTGATGTGTTAAAAGTCATAATTTTTGGGGGGACCCAAAATATAGTTTTGTTTCTTCATTTGTTCATTTGTAGTTCCTACTGAAAAAAAAGGCTTGTATTTGTTTGTTTTTTTTTTGTTTTTTTTGCAAACATGGTCGCAATTTATAAGTTCATATTAGATGAGATGTCTTATATGTGCCAAAGATCACATGATGCCAACTCTCAAGCAGCAGTGTGTAGGAACCAAAACTGGTTTTAGCCCTGGGGCTTAAACCAGTTTTGGTTTAGCCCCACCTACATCTCCTACCTACATCTGACTAGGCTAACCATAAGTCCATGTTCTAGTGTTTGGCCAGTTAGACTGTGTTAAAATTGGAGGGACAATGAGCGTAAATTGACATAGAGAACGGCAGTGTTTTTCATTGCAAGCGTTTTCTTTTCCTTTGACAGAACACACAAAAAACCTTTGGATAGAACGATGATAGAATAAAGTAAATAAACATAAAGCAAAGTTAAACATTAAAAAATAACAAAGGCCGTGTGATGTGCCTGTTCCTCTGACACCAATGTTCCCATGACAACTACCCTAAAGTAGGGGCATTGCCTAGGGGACCCTCAAGTAACACTGGAGAAGGAGTCATACAACATACAGTACATATATTTTTCCTTCTTCCAAGCTTTGCTTTGCACTTTTTGTGCTCTTTTATTTTTTTCGTCCTTGTTCTTTAACTTGACCATTAAAAATAATAATTTTTCTTTCACTTACCATAGACAGGGGAGTTATCATTATCATCAAAACTACTTTAAAAATAAGGACATTTATTTGTGACTGTACCCTGAGTCATAAGCTCATGTCTGAGACACACTCAGAACTAATGATGTCCATTAGTTCTGTTTGCGTTTGAGCGAGCATCAGCGGATCCACAAATGACAGCTAAAGGTTGTTTTTGTCAAACACTAACAGTAAGATGGAATAGAAGGGTGACTGCACGTTTGATACAACATTATGGAGACAGACATTGACACCTTCCACAAAAGTGTAAGCTGCAAAAGGTTATTGCTAAAGACGTGGTTGATCACATGGTGCTGTATCCAAGGAAGCTGAGCGAAACTTCGAGGGCCCACTTTTTCAACTGCCTCACCTTGAATAAACTTTTCTGCTACAAGAACTATGACCGATATAACTACATAAACCTGCTCACTTTAATATCCACTAACCTCTAAATAAACATTTTAAGTTTGATCCAGGAAACCTTTGCTTCTTGTGCACTGCTACACAGAAGACATCTGTGGTTGAGATCCTTTAAAATCTCCTTACATGCTGCTCTTGCTCTCCTGATATTTAGTGTTCTGTGCAAATTGTGAGTAATTATTCACATGTACACAGCCCAGATTCATGCAGTAGCATTGTTTTCAGTGAAGCAGAAAAAACATCATGTGAAATTCTGAACTCAATCATCAGAAAGGCAGGGGTATTAAATGTATATTTTGATTTCTGCAGTAAAATGCTATGCAATCACCTCTTTCATTTTTAAAGTAAATTGGTGATGAAAAGTCATTTCTCTAACATAAGGGAAACTACACACATATCACCCGAAACCTTTTTCCGCTAAACAACTTTCTGCTCTACTGTGGACTAATATTTCTCAGACTTGGCTTGTTTTTGCAAGGCATTAACAAGATCTGGGACCTGGTGTCGGACCTGTGAAACCTGCACATAATGAGTGTGAAAATAACCATAAACCTATTTTTACAATGTTGTAGATGGCAGTTTGAAATTTGAGGTCCAAGTGTATACGACTAACAACAACAGAATTTTGAATTACCTAATATTGCTGAGTGAAAAGTGAAAGGATGACCGTGGTCAGTAGGGTTTATAGAGAGATTGAATGTCCCACAGGGCCAACTAGGTAAGTACATCTGAAGTGGATCAAAGCGTTTGCATCGGACAACTGCAACAATCTACAGCTGCGCGTCTTGCAACACTACAGCCAGTGTACAGTCATCCAGCACCTCCATTAAATGTGCCCTAACAGCTTTTCTTCTGCTTACTTTCCATGTGCTGACACCAAGATAAACAAATGTGGCTGAAAATCCAGGTTGCCTCAGAGCTCCGCACAAACCCTACCGAAGACCAGGAAGTCATTCTAATAGATAATCCAATAAGCTGGTGCCATCCTGTTCCTGGCAGTGTAACCTGGTGGGTGAGAATTGCAGCTGGGAGGTGATAGGAAGAGTGTCTCTTCACCTCTCTGAGCCCCACCGGCTCCCCGACAGTCACAACTACCGCCTCCTGCCAAGTCATTCATTAACCCCAGTGGAGGGTGCTGTGGGAAGAGAGAATAAGACAGGAAGCAGAAGATGAGGGGAGCGTTTCCTCTGCAGGCGAGAATGAATAAACGTATGGAGAAGATAAGAGCTGGGGAAAGACAATTTTAGCTTCTGGGAATACATAGGGAGTCCACTAAGAGCCAGGCAGTCCAAATGCTATTGTCATTCATATGCGGTGCCTGTGAAAGCATTCATACTCCATTACCCTTTTCACATTTTGTATCACAGCCAAAACCCCAATGTCTTTTATCTGGTTTTTATGTGACCAGCTGAAGACGGTGCATAATTCTACAGTAGAAGGAAAAGGAAACGTAGTTTAACATTTTTTTACAATTAAAAACAGGAAAAGTGCACCATGTGTATTCAGTCGACTTTACAACAAACAGCCTTTTAAAGTCACTTGTTTGCATGTAGAGTACACGTGCATGTAATATTTTTTTTCTAAGCATAAAAGCAGCGATTTTATTTTGCCCTCTGGGGTTTATTTGAGGATGTTAGTGAACAGAGTCATGCAGACAGGTCCACGGTAACGCCGTCCAGAAAATCAAAGCAAGTTGAGTTTATAAAAATGTTGCAAGTTAAAACGTCTCATTGAGCTCTGCCAGCTATCATTCAATTCCCTGGAGTAGGAAACTATTTACATGCTCACTAGGGTTGCACTGATAAATTGGCTCTGGTTTCCATAATTTTCGGTGATCTGAGATCAGCCGATCCTTACATGTAAAACCGATCTTAAAATCGGTATATTCTTATCTACTTCGTAAAAGGTCTAAGGATCAGCCATTTTCCTCTTTTGCTCTGTTGTGAGAGAGGTTTGACTGATAGTTAGTAATTGATTTGAAAGGGCTAAATATTGGACGATCCTGTAAGAAAAGCTTTTAGAGGTGGAAAACTTTGACCTTCTGCAGCAAACAACCCTCAACATGAAGTCAGAGCTACAGTACAATGGTTTAGATGAAAACATATTCATGTGTTAGGTCAATACTTTGGCAAGGCATAGTATCTTGTTGAGGGTGTAATCAGCCAGCCTATTCACTGCAGCTCCTGGAGGTGTATCAAATTTGAATACCAAAGGCCAGCAGACTGGTGCACAACATCAAGTCAGAGGGACACTGCTGGCAATGAATTGAATAATCATAATGCGTTTCAAGCTTATCCATGTTATATGTGTTGTTGGTCCTGAAGCTGAAAAAACTGCATCTAATATTTAAAAAGTATTGCAAAAAGTAAGATGAGGCTGGGTAAAAAAAAAGTGCCACACAATTCTGAACAAAAAGACAGAATGGTAAATTCAATCACCAGACAAGCTGTGAATGATGTTAATGTAAAACTCAAGTGCAAAACTTCTGTGCCAGTGTTGCGTTTAGAAGAAAAAGTACAGTAGGGAGATGGAGGGACGATGTCTTGTTGGAAAAATAGGGTGGTGGTGGTGTTGGGGGGATGGGGGGAGACGGGGTGGGGAATACTGGAAGAGAGAAGAAAAGGCCATGCCTGAGAGACTGGAGCGGTGTGGTATTTCAGTTGTCAGCCAGAAAAGTGAAAAGCCACACGAACACGAACAGGCACGCACAAATACAAGGCTATTTCTTCCCCGTGCATCCTGTCACCTTTATGGTGTGTATGTTATGTTCCCTGCAGCACACAGACACACACACACACACACACACACAGACACACACATTCAGAGAGGAAACAGTCTCTGATCCCATAGTGAGAGTGAAAAGAAGGCCACTGCTCACATATGGCCACCAGCTCTGTGCTGACTTACAACTGGAGCTAGAATCAGCTGTAGATGGCACTATAGCACTGCAGGAAGAACTCACTGCTCTTCTACCCACAAGTACAGACAATGGGTTGTGTTAATGGACAACTATACACACGATCAAGGATGTGTGTGTAAATCATGATTCCTTCATCCAGACAGTAGATACCGTACACTTTACATGGAATATACTTAAGTATGTATGTGTGTGTGCGTGTGTGTGGACATGTGTTTTAGCGTATTTCTTTCAATAAACTTTAGAACAGCCGAGAGTGTACTGTAACCCTACTCCCTGACAGTTTTGTCACTGGATAACAATGTGAGGATGATTTTCTTTGTTTCCCCTGTGTGTCCTGACAGCAGGGTGTTCATACACACACACACAGTTTCACACACTTGGATGAGAAATACATGCTGGAGAGACACAGTTCAGCCTTTGATTGTTATCACATCTCTTGTGTAAAATGACACCTCATCTGTCTACAACGCTGCCATATGCAAAAGGCCGCCTGTACTGTTGGAAGCAAGCCTGCTGTCATTGCCTTGCTCTTTCTCACTTGCCTCCTGGCTTTGCAGTGTCTCCATCAACTCTCACGTTGACACAATATTGAGTTTCATTAAAGGCAACCACTTCTCAAGAATTGTTTTTAGAACGTGTGAAAAGCACACTGCAAAAAAAAAGAAAAAAAAAAAGAAATCCACTCGGAAGACCTGCTGAACTGCAGGATTTGTCCTACCACCAGAACCATCGTTGCGTTCAAAAAAGCTAGGTGTTGCATTGACTAGAGGAGAAGGGAAGGTTGCTGAAATAGATGACTCGCTCAGGGCAATACACACACTCAGAACAGATGCAACCGCAGCACTTCCTTAATAGTGTTCCTTACACAGTAATAGTGGGAATACATCTGCGGGGTGAGCGTGTGTGTGACTGCATACGTGGATTTCAATCTCTTTGAACTTTCACTAAGCTAGAAACGAAGAGTTTTTTTTTTTATCAGCAGGTTAAAGGAAGTTGAAATTCTGTTAACCTGCTGGTAAAAAAAGTTTGTGTCTGTCTGTGACCAAGAGAAAGCAGGAATGGATTTAAAGAATATGTGTGACTGAAAATAGACAACAAAAAGTATTTTTTATGCCTAATTAAGTATCATGATCAGCAATCCCTAATAGGATTGCAGTGTCTCCATCAACTCTCACGTTGACACATCGTTTCTTTGCAAACTTTAATAAAGTGTTTAAAAAAAGCTAATCTTTTGGGTCCAAAAATAATTACTTGAAATTAGTTTCTAGCCAGCTGAAGAAAGTTATGGCACTGATTTACTCAAAGCATTTACTCAGTTCTTGAATTGGTTTGTATTCACCTGGTGACATTGTAATATAAAACTGTGTATCATCTGCATATCTATGGTAACTAATCTTATTGCTTGGGACTACCTGGCTGAGAAGGAAAGTCAAAAGAAGGTGCTGGACTTTGCTAACTTCAATAGGTGTCATTGTGATAAACTTTTGTGTAACTTATCATCAGGAGAGCAAGTTTTGGTTACAGTTGCAAGAACTCCTGGGTCTGTGATTCGCAGTCAGAGACCAAAGATCCTACACTGTGGATTTAGTCCAGGGATTGGCGAGGTGAAGTGCTTCATGCACTGTGAATTACTATTCATTTCAAATGGATTTTTATTAAAAAATGTTCCCCCAATATCTCTATCACCCCAATTTCTTTAGTACATACTTAGTTGCTGCTTTGCACCTGTCCATGCTACACCTGCTGCTCTTATCTCGTTAACTGTGTGCAAATCAATCAAAGACCACTCTCATACTCAACACCCCCTCAATTAGTTAATTTGTCCGCCCTCACTTCTCATTTTGTCCATCTCTCAAAGTCTCTTTTCCACACAATTTCCTTTTATAAAGATTGTCCTCCTTCCTCTTTTGTATGCTCTTTTTTCTCACTCACTACTTCTCTCTGTCTTTCCTCCCCATCCCATTTTTTTCTGCTAATCCATATTCATGTAATTTCTATATGGCAGCCTGGGGCTGCTGTTAGGGATTGTTACTTTGTGTTAAAGGTCTTGAAAGCCCACCTGATTTACAGTAATAACTTGGGATATATCCAGAAATGCCATTATCGAAACATAGGCACACACTCAGACACACAAAGCAATTTCGTACCTTATATAACCACATTTTTCCCTCCATGTTGCTTGCGATTTTCCGCATACTTATTAGGCCGAGACACTTTAACATTTAGGCATACAATTTGGTGATTTGTAATGGTTCTCATGGGAGTCTGTGTAGTCCGTCTGCTGTTGTTTGAATTTTTCTGAGCATATTGGTTTCCTTTACAGTTGTATTTTTGAGGCTGGGAGGTAAATGGGAAATGCAGATATTAAAGAGCCATCAATTCATGCAGCAACGAGGAAGAATTGATTGAATTTGCTCAGAGTTACAATAACTACTCTGGCACAAAAAAAAAATCAAAGCTCACTTGAAGCATTAGGTGTCAATGTGTAAGTTGAAAAGTAAGCTGCTGGGGTTTTATTCAAATGAAGACATTTGTTTGCAACAATTCAAAGAGCTGTTTTTTTTGTGATCTTGTGATATGAGTCACCATTGCCATTTCCAAGGCTTGGTGTTACAATGGCCACACAGGTAATGCCATATAAACAGGCATAGTACAATAGATAGATCAGCATAAGATAAAAATATATTTAGGAAAATAAAGAACACAACCATCACAATTGCACTTATTTACAACCATAGTTTAAGTAATATCCATCCATCCATCCATCCATTTTCTTCCGCTTATCCGGAGTCAGGTCGCGGGGGCAGCAGCTTCAGAAGGGAGAACCAGACTTCCCTCTCCCCAGCCACTTCTTCCAGCTCCTCCGGGGGAACCCCAAGGCGTTCCCAGGCCAGCCGAGAGACATAGTCCCTCC
>CAEGAF010115547.1:0-73530 GCA_903067075.1 Micropoecilia bifurca
AGCTTCTGGTACGTTGATGTGAAAATCACTGTTGTTGTAGTTGCTTGTAGCTACTTTACAGAAACATCAGTTGTCATGAACAGGAGTCACCCTTCAGCTGTATTTTCTGCTTGTTTTTAGCCAACTCTAATGGATTTAAAACCTTTGTGTGTTCACCAGTTTATTTACTTCTTGATCGTAGGCAAGTCCATCTGAATAGCAGCATTTAGGAAAGTGGCAGAAATAGTTCAAGACAAGCATGGGAAACACATTTTTGCGAGTCGCAAGTGTATTTAAAGTCAGACATATCTTTAGAAACAAAAAAAATATACCATTTTAGACTTCTTAAAAAAGCTATATAAAAAGATTTATTTAAAAAACTGTTGGCACAAAGGCTCAGCTGCATAAAAAACTAATCTGGCACTGACAAAATGGATATTTAACAGAAACAGAAACACATACAACACATACCTGATGATCCCTTTTGTGTAATTTAATTTCACCTCAAACTATTACATTTTCAAGCACATACAAGGAAATGATTTTATCAACTTTGGTGGAATATTTGATCAGGAGGTACTTTAAATAATTCAAAAATTCTGCTTTGAATGTTTCTAACTGAAACATTACTCAGCTCATTCATTTCATTACTATCAGGTCTATTCTTTTTAACTTATACTCTATTCCAGATAGAATAGGACACTGACAGGGGCAACACCCTGGATACATGCTGCCAGATCTTTAAACGACCAAGACAAAGACGTAAACTCATTCAAATTATTAAGATTTATAATCGCTTATTAACCTGCAACTCTTTGCAGGCCCAGAAGAAGACGGAGCAGTGTTACCAATATTTTTCAGCCGAGACTTAAAAACCAATGACATTAGATTCATCTTATTTGATGAATAATGCAGTTATGCATCTTAAACTAATTCAAACCTAAAAACAATATGAAAGTGAATTAATATTTTGAAAATATTTCACACAGCATAACATTATGTCTAAAGCTAGTTATTTTGTTTAGAAACTGAACTCATCAAAAATATTTTCTTACTGCTCAGTTTTGCAGCCATGCTCATGTGAGGTGCCAGGTAGGACTGAATGACCTTAAGGTGAAAATATGAGGGGAAATTCAAATTTGGGGAAAACATCCATTTACATTTTTTCCACGCCTTAAGATTCAGCGCCAAAAAACGCAAACATTTTCCACACACTGAAAATATTCAGTCCTTAACAGTTTGTTTTTTCTGGCTTGAAATTTATTTTTGATATTACTACCAGTGAACACATCGTGGTTGTTTAGCTAACTTGGGAAAAACGTATTATTTTAACTGAACCGAAACACACCGAACTGTGCAACAGACACGTTAAGGTGAATATAAAGGAGTTGTTTCCAACTCCCTCGACATTTTTTTAAAAATTAAAACCTTTTACTTACATGTGAAACGTTGGGCTTGTTTTGTAGCGTTAGCAAAACACTGAGCTCCTTTCCTGTACAACTTGGCAGATAAAGTCGCTGTTGCTGGCAAGCAGGTCTTTTTGAGGGAGCGGGATCTCGTTTGAATACTGAATGCTGATTGGCTGTTTACTAGACGGGTTTCAGCTGCAGGACAGACAGAAGACCGCCGCTGACCAGCAGGGTGCGCTGCAGAGCCTGGCATAAGGGAGTCGTTGTATTATTTGTGGCAAGTTTCATTTGATTAGCCAAGACGTTTGTTTGAGGGGGACACTGCCCCCTTTGGCCCCCGCGTATAGCCGGTGGAGGGTTAATAAACTCTAAAAAAAAAATTTACCACAAAGCAGTTAAGAAAATCATTTATGATATTTCACAAGGAATCTCATCCTCGATTAATGACAAGTAATGCAAAAATTATTTATCCAAAAGTAACAATTATTGCTTTCGGATTTGTTTCCGTTGTACTGTTCAAGCCAGTTTGAAAGAATATTAAAATAAGAAAAGTTTTAATACGTATTTTCCTAGTCCTTTGTTGCAGTCTTAAGAATGTATTACAATCAAAACATATTGAACAACTTGCACAAACAAGCCTGCAGCCTTTGAAGTGCCATTTGTAGAAATTATAAATTGAGGCCACACAATACTAGTATTCTATATGCTATAATAACTAAACAAGTTCCTTAAAATCAATTCCCATTTTTGACAGGCATAATCTTACAGTACCAACCAACCACCATCTTCCCTTGGATAGTTACTTTGTTTCTTTGGGCGTGGAAAAAGAGAACAAAAACACCACTACCTTCGGATAGTTACTTTCTTTATTTTCTCTCTTGGAGGTGAAAAATAATTAAAAATACCCACTATCTGCCTTTTAGTTACTTTATTTCGTTAAAGGCGAAAAAGGATTAAAAATACCCATTATCTGCCTTTTAGATACTTTCTTTCGTTAAAGGTGAAAAACGATTAAAGATACCCACTATCTGCCTTTTAGTTACTTTATTTCGTTAAAGGCGAAAAAGGATTAAAAATACCCACTATCTGCCTTTTAGATAGCTACTTTCTTCACGTAAAGGTGGAAAAAAATAAACACACTATCTACTCGTTAGACAGTTAACTTTAGTTCACTAGTGGTCGGAACCTGTCCCAGCAAACATGAAGAAAAAAACCCCCAACTGAAACAGTCCTCACCAGATAAATTTATTGAGGTTCTTATGGATCCAGTCGGTCAGCAGTCACAGAGACGAGACCTCGGACTCCCCTCGTTCTGTCTGGAAGTGAACTGAAGACAAACTCCTCAGGTTGGCCGATGCATCCAATCTCCGGTCACCCTCGACCTCTCCAACTCGTTGAATCCTATTTGTGACGCCAAGGTCCATTCTGATCACATAGATTGGACATAGATGATCACATAGATTGGACAGCAGGCACACGTGTCTTCTTCACTAAGAGCCAGGAGAGAGATAAAGGAACTATTCAACAACTTCCTTGGCCAATGAACCTGCTTCAGAAGTCTCTTTCAAGAGCTAATGCATCACACAAGGATTTTAATACTGCTATGCAATGATTCAGCTAATAATCACAGTAACTTTAAAGTTTCTCTCTACAAGCTCCACCAACCCCAGGGACGGGAGATGGTGGGACCAGTCCTCCTGTACCAAGGCGTCTGAAGGCCATGTATGGTTCTGCCACAATCTCCACGAAGTTGATGTGGCGTTTTGAAGCCAAAAATACCTCAGAAATATACATAGCCAAGCAGAAGAATCAAATGTTTGGCTTTTGAACTGGACCGTTCCAGGTCGCTGTCAAGCTAATTTTCTATTAGCATCTTTACTAATCTTTTACGGTCCATTACATTACCGAGGCACATTAAAACAAACCTTTAGCTTGGCTTTCTTCTATTCTTCTTCTATATTGTCTCCCTCCCTGAAGAATAAGTCCTTTTTGAGACATTGTTTTGATTACTAAACTTCTGACCGGAGTTTTGGACGTTGGAAAGCTCTGCTCTCTATACGGCAGCTCAAATTACCGGTGAAGGGTGCAGTCCCGACCGCGGCCATCAGGGGGCCCCAAGAACAATTTATTTATTTATCCATAAAATAATTATTTTTTGTTGTTTTTTTCTTCATATTTGCTGGGACAGGCTCCGGCTGCTAGTGAACTAAAGTTAACTATCTAAAGAGTAGATAGTGGGTGTTTTTATTCTTTTTCCACCTTTACGTGAAGAAAGTAGCTATCAAAAAGGCTGATAGTAGGTATTTTTAATCATTTTTCACCTTTAATGAAAGAAAGTATCTAAAAGGTAGATAGTGGGTATTTGTAATCTTTTTTCACTTTTAACAAAATAACATAACTAAAAGGCAGATAGTGGTTATTTTTAATCTTTTTTCACCTTTAACAAAAGAAAGTAACTCAAAGGTAGATAGTGGGTATTTTTAATTATCTTTCACCTCCAAGAGAGAAAGTGAAGAAAGTAACTATTGGAAGGTTGTGGTGTTTTTTTTTAGTGCCTAAAGAAACAAAGTAACTATCCAACGGAAGGAAGTGGCTTTTCGCATTTCTACACCTTAAACTCTATGTAACTCTGTTGTTATGCCACAGAGCTTGTCCCATTTAAGCCCCATCTTTTCAACTGCATCTGACACAGCTTCAAAAATATATTTTCCCCTCGTTGTGCCTTTTAGGCTCATCATATCAAGCAGCTCCTCCTTACAACAAAAATGATCATCTACTCCCCGCAAAAAATGTAACAGTTACATCTGGCATCTGTGCTTTCATTGTATGCAATTGAGTAAAAATCAAAAGCACAAGCCTTGTCTCTCAGCTGAAGTTTCAAGTTAGATTACAAGTCCTTGATTCTCCACACCACTGTATTTCTGGATAAGCTCACATTGTTGAAATCAGGCACTTTTTCTGGGCACATTATTTCTCTGACTTTGATGAGGCACTGCTTTATGAAATCATCGTCTGAAAACGGTTTGCTGTGCTGGGTAATAAATTTAGCGACTTCATAACTTGCTGTTGTGGCGTTTTCTTGTATTTTGTTAGCGTGGGGAAAAAAAACTGCTGGTGAGCTTGCAGGCTAGCTGCCATTTGCTTGACTTTCTGTGTTCGTTCGGCGCCAATGTACGATGTGTAGCTCTGATGTTTGGTCTCATAATGCCGACAGACATACTCTTTCATCACACCAACATCTTCATTGCAAATCAAACAGACACACTTTCTGTTGATTTACTCATTTTCCCACTGTGTTTAAAATCTCCTACACTCACTTGCTATTTTGCGTTTCTTCGGTACTGCCATTTCTGGTAACTCAGTAATGGTTTTTCTTCTCTTTGTTTCTGTGGCTGGCTCCATCTAGTGTTAAAACTGAGAAGTGCAACAGAGCTGAGCTCAAGCTTCTTGTGCGGCCATATTCAATTATATTTTCAGAATTTGCTGCGGACCAATAAAAACTGGACTGTGGGCCGCAGTTGGTCCGCGGGCCGTAGTTTGGATACCCCTGCCTTAGAGGAAAGAAAGCCAGTGGAGAGACGTCTCACTGAAAATATGAGTTCCGGAACTCCAGGCCTGATCCTGGACCTAGCAATTAAATTTATGACCTAATGGCAAAAATAAAAATAATTTTAAAAAGGGAACGACTGTTTAGCCTGCTGGCTTTCCTAAAGGGGGAATCTTAAGTGTAAATAAATTGAAACAAGTGCAAACACAGCTTAATGGAAAAATGGATAAAGTGGCCCACAATGACAATGCAGGTGCCCTTTCCCCTTTAAGACAGAGGAAGACCCTCTTGAAATTGAGATCTGGATCTCAATGGAGTTCACCTGGTTGAATAAAGAAAGTCAAAAAAGGCATACTTTATTAGCCTAAAATGTAATCTGAGATGTAATTTAAAACATAGTGAAATTAATAATTTAATGTAGTGTTAAGAAAATTTAAAAACATTCTATTTTGAGCATTTTAAAATATAAACAAAATATATTTTAAATGTATTTTAAATATACTTGAGCAAGTGTATATTTACACTTGGGCAAATTCACTTAAAGTATACTTTTATTTAATTTATTAAAAATGTATTTTGGTACAATTATGCTTAAGTATATTAAAAGTTATAATTTTGAAATTGGTACAAGCATACTTTTAGTATACTTCATATATATTTATAGGTAGTACACTTAATACTTAGTATACTTAAAGCATACTTTCACAAATGTAAATATGTTTGAAGTATACTTAAGTATACTTTTTTTCACCTGGAAAATATTGATAGAAATGCTTAGTATTGGAGTTAATAATCAGATACAAAAAGATTTTGGAAGAATTTTTTGGTTTCTCACACTACTGAATGATTAAACACTCCTTGGGTCAAATATTATTACTGTACCTAAAAAACGAACACAACAGGACGGTGTATAAACCCACCAGGTAGTAATGTAACACTGCATAAAAACAACTTTTATTCACACCCAAAATGGATTAGTTAAAAGAAAAATGTGGAGGGGAAAAACATTCTAATCATTCAGAATTAAAAAGTACTTTCACACAAAATTATTCCAGATTTTCTGTAGCCTGCAGAAAAACTGCAGTTGAATGAATCAATCGAGTCGTGATAACAACATAATCTTTCAAGAGTCATTGAGATGCTTTATTAAGTTGAGCAGAGGGTTGGAGTTGTCACATGGTGGCAGCAAATGGTCAGCCTGTTCCTGTATCCCCATAAGGAGGCCCAGAGGAGCGCAGACAAATCTGATGCCATAATGACATTTTCTGCGTCGGAAATGGTGACAGCAGCTGACTTGAGGTCATCTCCCGCCTCTCCTCATCTTTGGAGCCCCTCTGTTTTCCATTTTTCTGCTGGTAGCGAACCCGGAGATACATTGGTTTCAAACACAGGGCGGCGTTAGCAGTGACAGGCCTGTGAGCGGACTGACTGATTCGGCTATCAGACATCATAAGTCGTCCCCTTTTTCCTTTTGGCTGATATTTTATGAGTTTGGCCCTGTAGCACCAGCGGGTTGGTGCAAGGGCAGGCTTTGCTTCCGGGTCTGTGTCATCATCACACATTTACAGGGCAGCTCAGCATGATGGAAAAGAAATCAGAGTGAGAATAATTATGCCCGGGATTTTAAAACACACTCATAAACAACGTACAATTTTTCCTTTTAAACCTTAAAGCCTGCTGCTAATTCAATGCGCTAGTTAGCTGCTTTTGGAGACAAATGTAATATAACATTTCAATGCTGTGGAATCTTCTTCATTTTTATTCTTAATACTCAAGATAATGTCAATTCAACCTTCTGGTCATGTGACGTTATGTAAGTTTGTGATATCATCTACAGATCTTGTTTGATGAACTATTGCAGCCAAACATTATACTGTCTATAAAATATATATATAATCTTGGAAAAATAAAACAATTTTTTGAACAAAATGTCAGATAACACAAACTGATGTCATCATTGTAATATTTGACAATCAGAAAAAAAAATCTAATATTGTGACTGAGAGTAAACGTGGTTTCAAAGTCATTTTTTTATTGGGCATACAGGTAAAATCTGTAAAAGTGATGGACAGGTAAACTGGAAGCTACTTTTTTTTTACAATGATTTTCAACCATGTTTTATGTTTTGCATAAAAAAATCACATCTGATCATTCTGGTTGCATAAAAAATCAATAACATTTTTATTCTAAAACAAACACTGACCGAGATTAATAAATGACAAGTAAAGAGGAAGTTGCTATGTCCAGCAGATGGTGCAGTCGGTGCACAAATGACAAGCAGGGGAGAGGTTTGAAATAGAAGAAAAGACAGAGGGCAGCAGAATACTGCATCAAGCTGCAGGAGCTCAGTCCAGCTTGTTCAGTTCATCTAGGTGAATAATTATTGTTCAAGGTCGATATGACCAAATTAAACTGTCTGTATCTCGTGCTTGTTGATTGGGATGTTCTCCACAGAATATAACATTTAATTGGAGCCATATGAACAATTAGGCAGGACAAGCAAACACTTGATCTTCTATGAAGCAGAGCCTATAATCACTGACAAAACAATAGTATTCCTAACGCATCCTCACAACACTCACACCAGCATGTTGGAAATGCCTCGCTGGAATATTAATGAGGAAAATAAGGTTACATTATGGGGAGGGAGTACAGTAGTTTGATTTCTCCTGGTCTTGGCAGTCAGCTTTCATTTGATAACTAATACTAAAAGGCGATGCAGAGCTAAATCTGTCTAAGATGCAGGATCTGAACCTGAACTATGTCTCGTGAAGTCCAAACCTTGCAGGATGCTCTGCGATCAAATCAAAACGTTTGCACTCAGAGCATTCTCTGTGAAAACCTTCAATTGTTCTGCAGTTTAAAGAATTTTGAAAGGCAGAAGTGACAAGCTGGTATAAAGAGGAGGTGTATTGATATAACCCAGAATAAATGCTACTCTATAGTTGACAGAGCCCTGAATTATAGTTCATCTGTTATTAATTTATCTTCTGCTTCTCTTTAAATCTGGGGTACCAGGTGTAAATTAATTCTGCGATAAAAATGCCATGTTGCAAAAAGTTCATACGTGCAACAATTTGCAGTGATTTAAAGTTTTGGGGTAAATAATTTTTTTCTATGTGCTGCATAAAATCATGGCTTCCATCTGCACATCTGTTATCATTTTAAAATCATATACCCTTTTTTTCTAAAAAAAAAAAAAAAAAAAAAAAGAACACATGCCATTTTCTGTGTAAAACTAAATTTCATTTTTCATCTTCATTTCAAAAGTAAATATTGTCGAATATTTTCTTGTCTTTGCTGATTTATGGTGTTTTATATTGCAAATAACACTCCTGAGTATTCAAATGTTAAATTTTACTGACTTGCCCCCTCCCAGCTGTCTGGCACCTCAACAAACATAAGTAAAGCCCTTAAACCTGGCCAGAATTTGAAATGTATGTGAAAACACTGGGAAAAACATGATTTATGAGAGGTATGACTCTTGGTTTTAATATTTCAGAAAAAAAAGATAACCTGATTTGTTTTCCCACTGATAGAGCCAAAACCGAAAGGAATTCATGATCGGTCTAAAGAAACGAGAGTGGTTCATCGTCCTGGACATGCAGTTTGAAGGTTTTCCTGGAGGTGTGTGCATTGTTCTGTGGTCTGTCTGCAAAACAGCACGAATCTTTAAACATGATGTGTTTTTTTCATGCATAGCCATGTCAGTTTTGAAACAGTGATACTATGTAGATGACCCACACCGCACTTGACGAGTTCTTATTTCATATGGATTAAATAAAACATCATAGGCCGAAGCAACAATATCGTTTTTTTCTATTCTGGACTCGATCTGAATTAATTTACATTACTTTTAAAAGTAATATTACTCTTTAAACATTTTAATATTAAATTATTTTTTTTATGACAGACGAGCAAAACGTGCAACCTTCTATCTTAAAAATGTAAGATAGAAGGAAAATGACATTGTTTAGTATGCTTTACAATCAAAAAACTGAAGTGATATTGACAAATCTAAAGTTCTTCAGGTTATTTGCAAAATAACTCAGGCTCAGATTGAATTGAGAGTGTTCAGTACCAGAAAATGTCAAGAATCACCTCAAATTTCTTATTAAGTTTAGACCTAGATTATTTCAACACATAGTTTCTTGATCTGTAGTTTGTAGATCTGCAGTTTGTTCACTGATCTGTTCCACTGAATCCTTCATAGAACAAGCTTAAATTACGCAGAGGGGACGTATCGGTTCGTAGTGAAGGTCGCCTGGGCAGTTGATGGCCTGCATTAGAAAGGGAAGCTCAAGTTCAGCGTATAAAAAGAAAACCCTTCTGTCTATAAGTTGTGCCCTAACCGAGTTTTCTATTGCCGTCATGAGCAGCCAGGGGTGAGATAATATTGTAATAAAATGCAATGAATTTCATGGCTATAATCTAATGGAATGTTAAAAAGTTTATTTATTTATTTATTTATTTTTGCGAGGCACCGTAAAAGTCAGGATGAGCAATTATGAGATAATGTAAAGTACACAAAATAACAGCTGCCATGGTCATTTTCCAATGTAATCACTTCCCCTTTTTCTCGATTTGGAGCTGGAACACAAACGAACCGCCGGCGGTGCAAATTTAAGACAGGTTTATTTTGAGCAGTTAAACAAACACGGTCGTCACCAAGTGCTTTACAGGAAACAAACACAAATACACATACAAACAAGAATCGATCCCACCACCCCCACATAAAAAAAAATGTGTTCACAATTATCTACTTCATGGCTGTCAAAATAAAATACCAAAGCAATAGAGGCAGCACAAATCTGGGAACTCATGACACCAGTCCAACTTCTTCTGGAATCAGAGACAGCCAATCCACCCGTTCAATGAGCTGTCATGTATTGCACAATTCTTCGCTTCAAGTCAGAGCAAGTGAACTTGATTGTGACCTCAAAACAGGCAAAGGAAGCTAAACTTAACTCTTCACCCTATCTTATTTCATCCACTGAAGTCAAGCCAGAGCCCAAACACATTCCTGCTCTGAAGTCTGAGAACTTTCTGAACTTCAAGGAAAGAAAGAAACAAAAAACAAAATTAAACCTGATGAAACCATGTAATTTAATGCAGAAAGAGTCATACCATATAACCCAACTCAATAATCTCCAATACAAATCAATTTTTCATCATAATGCATTTGTGTAATTTGTGTTCCACAAACAAATGTGATTTGGGATGAGATTTAAAAAAAAACCCAAAACTATTAAGTTTCACAAAATATTAATTTAATGGCAGCAAAGCAGAAAGTTGATCTGAAAATGGTAACCCACGTAACCCTCTACTCTTAAATGTACCCCACGCCCAAAGTTGGAATGAGTCAAACCTGAGTCGTATTGTGTGAGAGGGTGAGTTCAGCGTATACAGCAGCTTTCCTGACAATGTAAGATCCCCCTCACAACTGTTTTAAGACCCTTCCAAGAAACATATGCCTCCTCATATCTTCAGGTCTTCTATTCTAGTCCGGCTGCTGCTGTGCTTGCCGCCATGACTGGACCTAGTTTGCGTAGGAGACCCGGGGGCTGATACTGATCCCTTTTTTCCCTTTGCGTCACATTCCTCTGGCTTGCTGCTGCTCCTCTCCACCGCCAAATTGTCCTTATTCTGCTTGTAGGCAGCCTTGTTGTGGTAAGGGTGGAAGGACGAGTCTGTTCCCTCAGACAGGGGGGTGAGGTTGTAGCTTGGTACCGGAGGGTAAGATGGCTGGACTTGGCTGTGCTCTCGGAAGTAGTCGTCGTAGCTTGGTACCAGAGGCACAGGAGTCTCCCTGTGGCCCTTGGAAATGCTCCGCAGGTTCCGTTGACCCCTCCTGAAGGTCATGCCCTGGCGGCACTTGGTGAACCCCAGGTGGTAGATCTCTATGAGGTTCAGGAGCAACGAAACACTGGCCACCCCAAGCATGAAGATGATGAAGATGGTTTTCTCTGTAGGACGGGATATGTAGCAGTTGACCACATTAGGACAAGGTGGTCTGTCGCACGTGTACATGGGTTTCAGCTCAAAACCGTACAAGAGGTACTGGGCTACGATGAAGCCCACCTCAAACAGTGTCTTGAAGATCACGTTGAAGACGTACGTGCGCAAGAGCTCCCCCTGAATCCGCACCCGTCCCTTCTCGTCCCTTACGAGAGCTTTCTTGTGATGAGCATCCACAAAGGGAGCTTGTTTGTCGACTTGCTGTTGCCGCTCTTTGTCTTTCTCCTTCTGCTTCTCCTCCATCCGCACCAGGTGTAGAATGTGTCCCAGGTAGATGAGGGTGGGCGTCGACACGAAGATGATCTGCAGCACCCAAAAGCGGACGTGGGAGATGGGGAAGGTGATGTCGTAGCACACGTTCTCGCAACCGGGCTGCTTGGTGTCGCAGGTGAATCCCGACTGCTCGTCGCCCCACACCTTCTCGGTGGCAGCGCTGAGGATGAGGATGCGGAAGATGAACAGGACAGTGAGCCAAACCTTTCCGACCACAGTGGAGTGCTCCTGGGCTTTTTCCAGAAGCTTCCCCAGCAGGTTCCAGTCTCCCATGGCTGTGACAGGTCACTAAGATAGAAATGAAGAGTTTAGAGTATATTTCCTTGTCCTAAATGACTGTGAACTGCCTAAAACGTTACAAGAAACTCAAAACAGACAGGCAGGTCCCTGACGAACCGAGGGTTCAGCTGCTGAGCAACGAGTGGCCACGTCCATATGGATGTAAACAAGATTATATTTACTTTAGGAGAGTATATATTTGGTGGGTGCAGACAGGAGCACGGCAAGATTCTGCATGTCCTGGCCTTCATGGCCCAAGCCATGGCAACATGATCCCCTCAAGAAGGTGAAATCAAACACTGGCCAGATGTGTTGGAGGTCCAAACCGGAGACATTTGAGTGATGCTGCTACTGTCGGCTTCTGATAAAAGCTGTGCTATAAATGTTTCCCATCTCAGATAGATTTAGTGTTCAGCAGAATGATGCTACTGTGAATTGAACTGATGTCTTGGGAGCCACTGTGAAGATAGCTCATAAATACTTTAACAATTACAGGGAGAGCAGTTTGTTAAAAACAAAAATGAATATCAGTCCTGCTTACTTCCAGGCAACAAAACAGAAACTCAAATAATTGATACCGGTTAAAGACTAGAAAGAGCTCGTCTTGAAATGACTGAAAAACTGGTCATAAATCTAAGCTGTTGACTGTAAACATAAAAGGTCACAAACACTGGAATGATACAACTCACATTTACTGGTGAAAACCACTTTGTGAACTCAAAACATCTCATGGAGTGAAGCTTTTCACGTCCTGAAGGGTCCATGGAGCCGTCATGTTCTGCAGACAGGCCTCGGTGTGGCGCCTGATCCGAGGGCCCTCAAGCAATGCCCTTGAATGGACAGGAAAAGCGAAGTCCGTCTAGCGATATGCTTCGTTCCACACTAAAAAAAAAACTCAGTCGTCCATCTTCAAAGCCTGCTAACAGAAATCAGAACCCAGGCTGCGGCCCAGGGGTCTTCCACGGACACCTAGCGCATTGGAAGCCCTCTTAACCATGTCCAGCTCGCTCTTCCACATCACCCCCTCCTTTCTGAGGTTAAATTTGGCACAGTGGACTCTCTTTAATGTAAACTTCTGAAGACCTTCTTTCTCAGCTGTTACACTGAGTGACAGGGAAGCGAGCCAATGATGTTTGTCCGTTATGCCTGTCTAGCCAAAAGAGCTCCTGGGGACTAAATATAGCACAGGGGCCTATCTCCTATCACAGAGGGTGGGTGGGTGACATGGCTGGGAGATGAGCAGCCTGTGGTATCCTTGTGTTAGAGCCTGAGGGAAAAAAGCCAGCTATTGGTTGTAAAATAACATGACAAGTCAATTAATCAGGTAGTTTGTTTCTTTATTACACAGTGCGTAATAACCCAACATACTGCATGTGGGGTTTTTTGCTTGGGTGTGAACCGGTACATTTATGCATGTAAACAAACATGCATTCGAGAGCATAAAAATGTGTTGAGTCAACAACAATGTGAAAACAACGATGGTGTCTTTTCACATGAAATTTTTAGACCTCGACTGATGCAAAGTAAGCAATACATTGACGCAGGATCTGTTGAAAAGCTGGTCAACGTCAAACATTTATTAGAGTCAAGAAAAAAGCAACACCCACCTCAATAAATGCCAAATTTGATTAAGTTTCATTTTATTTAAAAGTATTTTATAGCATTATAACTAAACTTTGACATTTTCAGTTTGTTTGGTCATAAGAGTAAATAAAATAAATTGTTGTTCGTTGATAAGTGAACAATGTGAAATTTTTACTCAGAGGTTGAAATTTCCAGTTCAAATGTTGAATATTTAGCAGAGCAGAATTACTTCAACTTACCGTACCAGTTGAAGTTAGATGAAGTTTGCTCACCAACTTAAAATGTTACGTGTCTGTTTTCTTATAAAACCTAACAGGAGGAATAAAAACCTCTTAACTGCCTTTCTTACATATTAATTCTCATTGAATGTTTCTTACAAAGTATTAGACAACCTTTCCTGAGGATGTTTCAAAACACAAAATGCAGGAAGACTGTTGTTAGCTCCTAGTGCTAACAATAGTTAGCCTGGGTGCTGCACATTATTGAGCAGATCACATGCTTTAGCAAGGTTTCAAGAGGTTTGTGATTAAGCAAAAAAATCCTTGCTATTGTATTTATTAACCCTATATCACAGATTGTTTATTTTACCTCACAAATAATTAATACTAACACATTAAGCCGGCTGCAAATAAGAAGTTTTCTTAGATGAATATTTACAGTACAGAAGCATAACAACTAAAGCTGACCCGGAGGGGGGGAAGGTGGTACCCAAAACAATAAAAGTAATCTTCTAATTGTTCTTTTGAATAAATCCTGTGTTTAAAAGCATTTGTCAAAATATGGTTTATTTATTCGACATGTTAATTTTACAGGCCATTTTCTAGCTTTTTATATCATAGTTTTTTTGTTACACAAGTCTGACCGAGTCTACACCTGCTTTTATTTTAACACAATTTAAGGTATGCAGCCGCTTCTACACAAAGTTAGACATTAACATTGAGAGTAAACAACTTAGATAAAGGCACCAATAAATATTACATATAAAAGCATATTTCCTCATCTAACTTATGATTGCTCTAGTGATTACTCTAGTTCATCCTTATTTAGAACTTTTTGGTTGTAGTTTTGTAACCGTAAAAGTGTCAACAAAAAAAAAAAGAAGTAAAATATCACAGAATCTGCTGTACCATACCCTCATGTGCAAACTGATCGAGGACTGTCTTCCAAAGTGATACATTTACAATGTAAATGTTCCACAGCGCCTACTTTTACCAGATTTTTGTGTTCTGGAAGAAGTCCCTCTATTTCACAGCTCATATATACGGCTAAGCTGGCAGTAAGCTGGAAGCTTTGAGAGCCTGGACCAACTGCACCTGCAAGAGCCCATCAAATGCATCCTGCTTGTAATGCTCTGTCATGCAACAAATATGCAGCCGTGAACGAAACAAATTCTTATGGTTTTCTTAAATCAGCCAGGTTTCCCACAGTGTCAACTTGTGTGGAAACAAGTGCGAGACGCAGAGCGCCACAACCTAACGCATTGAAGTGTCGGATTTCTAAGAAATCATTACTACGTCTTAATATGCTGGAGATGATTTAGGTAAGAAAAAGCATCACAATTAAGTGAATATAAAAAGGAAACAAATAAATGATTTTATTATGCATTTACATAAATAAACAGTAAAATAAACAAATGTACAGTTAAGGTGTCGTTAATGCAGAGAATACCATATTACAGGCGTGATTTATTAGTTTAACGAAGCTTCAGAAGGCAGAACACCTCTCGCCCTTTTCGGTCGGGCTCTTTTTGGTCACAGTTAGCTTCGACTTGAGTGAATGATCTGCTATCAGCTGATTGATTTCATTTTGTCTGTATGAAGACAACCTTTGAGTTATCCAAGCTGCTTTGGCGTCGTCCTCGGGGCGACTCATGCACCGTTTGCAGGCCCTCGCGATGAGGTAAACCACCTCGGCCAGGTTGAGCAGCACGCAGACCCCGGACACGGTCAGCATGAACACTGTGAATATGGTCTTTTCTGTTGGTCTGGAGACGAAGCAGTCTACCGTGTTGGGGCAAGGGTACGAGTCACATTTCACCAGGCGCACCATTTTAAAGTCAGGATAGATCAAGTAGAAGACGTAGAGGAACGCCACCTCAAAGATGAGTCTGAAGACGATGCTGATCATGTATGTCCACCAAAGAGCTCCTGTGATTTCAAACTTCTGGTTCTTGATGTGCTCCAGCTCCTTGGGGCTGCCGCGGCCCGACCTTTTCAGGGCCTTCTTGTCGACATGCCGCCTGTGGGCCACATGCATGGCCACCAGCAGCGCCGGGGTGGACACCAGGATGAGCTGGAGAGCCCACAGCCGGATGTGCGAGATTGGGAAGAACTGGTCGTAGCAGACGCTGTTGCAGCCGGGCTGTTGGGTGTTGCAGGTGAAGCCGGACTTCTCATCGCCCCAAACGCTCTCGGCGGCAACCACCAGCACCAGGATGCGAAAGATGAAGATGACGGAGAGCCAAATGCGTCCGATGCCAGTGGAATGCCTGTTTACACCGCTGATCACGGCATAAAAGGTTCCCCAGTTCATCTTCGACTCCAGGTCTGCAGAAAGGTTAAGGTAGAGTACATCTCTAGTTATTTAATTACACTGCACTTTAAAGGAATGCATTCAATTCTTTAAAAGCCCCTCAAGAAAAATAAAACAACCAAAAGACAAAGTCTTTCCAGCACACTGCCAGTAGTTGGTCTCCTAACCAGCCTCCATCAATGACTATCTCGATTAAGTCAAATTGTTGCAAGAATCTAGTATTCAGAGCCTTACCAGGCTCATCCGGCTGTGCAAGCGGCGTAAGCAGCACCGGGGCCAAATATCACCATCCTGAGGCTAGACAGGAACATCAAGCTGGACTCGTCGGACACAGGCTGACAAGAAATGCCAAAGTAGCCCTGCCAGCTCTATAAAAGCAGGGGCGATGGCCTAACACAAAGCAGCATCACAAGACGCAAGAAATCGAAGCCAATTGCAAAACTTTTGCTGAGTCACGTGGCTTGCTGACCCCATATTAATACTGTACTCCAAAACTGGCCAACCACCCATTCACAGACAGACAGACCGACAGAAGGACAGCTGTAATTCCTTCAAGGAGCCAGAAAGCCATTGTCTAACAGCAAAAAACCCACAAGAAATATAATTTCCTTTCAAACACTACAAAGAATATGTCATCCAAATACTTATCCTGAATTATCTGTTAGGATACTTTCTAGTTGGATGTTAGGAGCACATCAGCTACGTTGAATCATATCTCCATTCTCAATTGATGTTAGTATATACAAAATTAAAACCAGAGTGTGCATTTTACCTTCAGCTGTGGTGGTACACAAAAATGTGTACAAAACAGGAAGAAAATGAATAAAATATTTTGTTTTACAGCAAGCCAAAAGGCTGGAATGAAAACACCGTGCGTTTGGAAAATGCAAATCATCCCTCCGCCACTAGCCGCTGCCCTGCACCGTAGCAGTCATATGCTCTTATATAAACTATTTACATACAATGGTGGCCTTTATCAGGCTGCAACAAGACTCTTTAGAATTCAGATCAAACGCCTCGATTTCCGCCCACCCCGGGGCAAAAGAAAGAATCTGTGTGGACACAAAAGGCCTCAGCTTCGCCACATTATTTATTGTGCTTGGCGGTTCAGTGACGTGAAGGAAGCTTTTGACCTGGGCCACTGCTGCGGAGAGTCAGGTTGGCAGTTTACAAAAAGCATGACTGTTCAGATAATCTATGGATAAATAATGTGATGATCCTCTCAACTGTTCCAGCACATTCCTTTTAATGCGTTACAGTTCAGTGCTGTTCCTGAATTGTTTCCTGGCAGAAACCCTGGCCAGACTCTTAGCCCACTTTTGTTAAATTATGACAAATTATCAGTAATTTACAACAGCAGTTTGTGCAGTCTATGAAAGTGTCTCTGCTGCACACGAATTGAAAGCGAAACGAGATTAATCACTCATTGCTCGGGCTCTTAAAACCCACCCAGAAACATTTATGGCTCCACGAAGCGATTCCTTACAGTCGGTTATCGTAAGTCAAGAAAAAAATAAAAAAAATAAAAAAAAGATTCAGAGGAACAAACCAACTCCAGCGGAAAACAATGCCCGTTTGTCATCTCGCATACATTCAAATAATCTACAGCAGTACACTGTGCCATTTCTGCGTCACTTCTGACAGGGCAAGTGGGAGGGTTTGCGTGGAGAAGCCGATTCTTTGAATGAACTCGGAAAAACTCATTTGCATTCAATCCACAGACGGGAGACAAGAAGCACAAACTGTGCCAATGATAGTAACTTTATTTCAAAAGCAGGAACACACATGGAAATTGACATGCAATTGGATATAAAGCCAATGTGGCTTTTTGATCTTAAGCAGGGAACTTTGAAATGAATTTAAGAAATAAAATAAATCTGATGTACAGACAAGTCAAGTAGAATTTTATAATACAGTGAATCCAGGTGCACTATCAGTTCAGACACACTCCAGGGGGACTTTTTAGTTTTCCACCTTATGTCCCTCCTTCAACCTAAATATCACATGCTTTTTTTTTTACACAAACTCTCAGTCTGTGTGAATATGAGTTACAAACATTAAAAACTTTCAAGGAGCAGCAAAAAGAAAAGAACAAGAAGTTGAGGGAAGAAATCAGGTCTGTTTATGTAGGTCAGTGTTTCTCAGTGGAGGTACCAATACAATACAGTAGTGCTGGTCTGGCTTTTAATTTCACTTGGATATAATTTTAAAGCAAAACTATTAGCACGTTTAAGGACAAACCTGTCAATTGTAATGTAGTGAACCAATTTATGCTATTTTCTAGAGACTTCTGAAGCTGGAACTTCATAAAGGTCCACATCCCAAGTCTGAAACCCAGCTGGATTTGCTGGTCGATTTGTTTATTGAGGAGGCTAACTGACAGTAGCAATATACGCTTAAAGTAGATTTTCACATACTTTAACAATGTGTTAACTAAAATTTGTTTAAACAACAAAAAATTGTAAATAAAAACAAAATACTCCATTTAAAGGCAAACTTGTAAAGAATGTTGTTCTGCAGTAAGTCCTGTCAAAAAAAGTGAAGTTTCTACTCAGGATTTAATTATTCAAAATAAAAATATATATTAATTCAATCACTGCAGTTTGTATAAAAATTACACATAGTGAACACTCACTTTCGGAAGGCAATGCACGGATCAAACACTGAACCCAGAGTGAGTTCTCCAAGTTAAAAGGCTTTTGAAACCCATTTTGAATCCACTGTATATATTCATACACTGCAAATCAATCAATACTATAGAGCTAGATTGCATACATTAAAAGCTTCTTTTACTACATGGCAAACTTTCTCAAACTAGCTAACAATCTCCTTCATTGTCGGCTCACACAGTATACTTTCTATTTTGAGAGTAGCATGAGATGAGATATTTTTCCCATTCAGATTCTTGTTCCTTCATTTTACGTTGAATAGCACCTGCACACAAAAGTAAAAAAAAAAAGTGACAAAAATAAGAATCGTAAGCAATGCGAGCAGCACAACTGGGAGGAGATTCACTTGCTCTACTTACTCTTTTTCAGAAGACAGTTGTTCTTCACTTTGCTGTGCCTCGCATGTCCGTTTTGGGCTAATCTCAAAGACAGAGATGCACCCCTCCTAAAAAACACAGACTTACTAGCGGTTTCACAAATTTACAGTTACTTTCAGTAGATTTTATGTGACTGATCAACAGAGCAATGCGTAATTGTAAAGTAGAAGAAAAATTAGTAAGTTTTTAAAATTGTAAAAATCTGATAAAATAGTTTTGCATTCGTATTTAAGCCAGTGTGAATCCTTTGTAAAAAATCACTTTCATCCTGTTAATTCAAAGTCATTTAATGACTTCTCTATCCCCTGAAAAAAGAAAAGAAAAAAAAAGGCAAATTCTGTTCATTTTTAACAAGTAAACATAAACTCAACCTGACTGGACAGAGCAACTTAGATGTAATTATGCTTTTCTAACATGTTGGTGCTGTGATCGATGCCACGCCACTATAAAGTGCATTTGTATGGCTTTTCTGAGATCTCCCTACGGTAATTATCAATGGTGTATGATAACACGATGGAGCAGTGTACTATGCTTGGGGATTCCTGGTATAGTACATTTACTGCGCATGATTCAGATCTTCTGGTGCAACACCTATATATTTATAATTTATATGAATAATCCTGTTCATTATCTCTACGAATACGCGAGTCCGATAATGCTGTTGACCCGGGTGGGGGGTGGGGGGGGGTTGAGACAAAGAGTCCGATAATTGGGGAAGAAATTACCGAGGGGAATCCCAAACAGCTGAAACACTAGGCCTGGCGGGCCCCATGCCTATAATACACTGGGGGAAACCCTGAAGGGGTATTACTATTTTCACGTTAAGGTTTTATTTAGTCTATTATACACCTTTGTGCTTTATGCACTTCTTTGTGTTGGTATAACGCATAAAAAAGTGCCCCAGAAAACACAAGTTTGTGTTTATAACATGACCAAAGGAAAAATGTGAAGGACCATGAATACTTTCGAAGACACTGTACCCAGCCACAATAAATTCCAGATGATTTGGACTTACCTTGTAATCTAACCCACCACTTCTATCTGGCTCCCCAATTTAAAAACACTCCTTTATTCCCCTAATGACAAACTGATGGCATTTCCCTAATTCTCCAATTAATGAGTGGTTTACCATCAAGTACCTCATAGCTCCAAGTTTGCCCTTTTCTAGGAACAGCTCAACTGTAACCGTGGGCCCCTGCGGATACAGTCTGGCATACAGCATCCTGTCATGTACCATTGCTTTGAACCAACCCACTGCCTCCTCAGTCCAATCTGTGCCATTAATGGGCTTCACCTGAAGGGGAGGAAGCAGAATAAGTACCGTGACCTGAGTGAATTTCCTTCATTATGAGGCAATAGATAAAGCTGTGACTAAGTAAAGGAAATAATTAGCCTTTCTTTGTCAAAGAGCTGTTGGTTAGCTTTTCCCATGAATACAAGTTGCAGACATTAGTTCCAGAAAGTGAAGTAGCTGGGTGAACCCCAAGAAAAAGCTGCTGGGTTTGGAGTATTGGACCACTCACATCTGCCATAGAGACCTGCAGAGCCTGAAGTGGTAGCACCGCCATTTCTGGGGAGAGCTGCTTAATATTGCAGAGTGACACACAGGAGCTGTCACCGTAGTCCAACCTGTTCACCACCACGTTTATAGATGACTTCTTCCCAGTCCCATCTATAGCATTCAAGACAGAACAAGTTAGTCTGAAATTCCCAAGAGGCAACAGTCTGTCTGAGTGACACTGCTACCATCTAGAGGCAAGTCTTTGTAAAACCATTTCACATTCAACTAGACTCACTGCTGCTCACTCCAGAAATCCCAGCCACCTGAGCCCTGAACCACTGCTCACTTTGTGGAGACCAGTAGACGACCTGAGCTCCGATGTCTGGGATGCAGTTCTGCTCTCGGTATAAATGACCGACTTTAAGGCTGCAAATCAAAAACAAGACACAATTACATGAGGAAGAAAACGCCAAGAATCAAAAACTATAAGATGATAGTGTGTTTAACATGTATACATGACGTGTTGGTTGTGACTTATTGACTGAACAAATGACTTACTCTGTAAAAAGAGCCTCCAGTTTCCTATGGCAGTCTGCATGCTGGATGTAGAAGTGGCTGGGGCTGACAACATGAGACACCACCACTTCGGTCTCCTCAAACTTCCGGATCTCAAATTCGGGAATGTTTACGATATTAGCCGCCAGGCGACCTGGATGATCCGAGTCGTTTTTTTCGAGTCGGGGTTGTGTGTGCTGCGGGGCTTGGGGCTTTAATTCTATACTGATAATAGAGTTCTCCACCTGAGCAAGTGCTTGTTGCCATTTCTCAGTGTCCAAAGCAGTGCTATGAACAGATTCCTCCAGCAAAACCTCTGTGAAGATGTCTCCGATGTCCCACAATTCAGTTTCTGTGGCGATGACGCAACTGTAGATCAAAGATCCGCAGGAGTGGACTCTTTTCACTTGGAAAACTGGAGCCTGGTTAATGTTTGCGTGCAACGTTTTAGGACCCCGCTCGTCTACAGAGCCGTCTGTCACAACATGTCTGAAGTGATAGTCTTTTGTTTTGACGGTAGGCGACGACCGCAGGAGAGACCCTGAATTGTTTGCCTTGTATTTGCTTTTAGTCTGCTCCAAATAAGTGACCTTGAGTGAACCCTTGGTTTTAGCTTTCTCTTTGAGAAAGCGCAGCAGTTGGGAGGAAGTTTGCTTTTGGTGGAGCACCTGGACATCATCGCCGTGGCCCCAGATTACTTGAGACTTCAGGTTGCACTGTGACATCTCTGAAAATGTGTCTTGGATAGGAGGTAGTAGGACTTCTGACTTCCCCTCACTCACCAAGTTGCTCTGAATGATGGCAGCTGGGATGTGCATGGATACTTCTTTGCTTTTATCTTCAGAGGTAGCCTTTTCCTTTTCCAGCTTTAAATGGGAGGAGCTTGGAGTCAGAGGAGCGTTGACCAAGTCTGATGACTTGCCACCATCTTGCTGCCTTAAAGGGCGCAGGGAATCGAGGGAAACGTTAAGCTGCTGATGGGACAGAACGGCTTTGAGTGGCTGAAAGTAGTTGAAGCTCACCCTATCAAATGATTGGTAGTCTGTGAACACAGAAGGGAAACAAGTAAAGATTTTATTCTTCAAAGCCTGAAATGATTCCCTTCACTTCAACCTTCAAAATAACTGAATGATTTGATTTACTTGACTTACCAGCTTTGTGATTCTTTAACAAAGCCGAGAGCTTCACAATTTCATTGCACTTTCTGTCCAGAGCCTTTATGACATCTTTGAACAAAGGGTTTGGGATAGACGAGTTGAGGACACCATGTGCATCTTCATAGGCCTGGTGGATAGGACACAGTGGTTTATCAGAGGGGGGTGGGGGGGGGCAATAGGTTTGTCTTATGAGCTGAAAAGAAGAAATGTAAAAGACTAAAAAAAGTTCTGGGAATTAACTGATACTGTTAGGAAGAAAATACTGAGCACCAGTCATAAATCGTATCAAAATAAATAGATCTAAAGCAAAAAAAAAAGAAAAAGAAAGAAGTGGAAAACAAAGTTCAGCCTTTCAACTCAGCTGCTCATAAATCTCTCCATCTTGGATCAAACTAAGAAGCAAAAGTGGATTAATTTGTTTGCTGGGATCTTATTTTTAGTTTGAAGGGTTCCATCATTTGTGTATATTTTGCAGCAGAAATGGGAAATACCAGTGACATTGGCTGGCCTTGAAGGCACAAAATAAAAATATTGCCAGATGTTAATTTTATGTTCTTAGTAACTGATCCTAAAAACATGTAGTCTTTCAAATTTCTTCTAGAAATATTCCAAAAAAGTGAACATTTGCCAAATTATTTAGCTGTTCTACTTGTATTATCTGATAAAGATCGTATTTAAACACTTTCTATTTAGATGGTTCACCACATCTCTATAGGAGTTGGAGGAATTTTGTACTTGTTTTTTTTTTCTCTTTCATACAAGAACGAGGTGAGACAGCAATAATTTCATATCCCAACTTTTACAGTAAAATCTGTCATGATTTAATCACAACAAAAATAACAAACCTACAATGATTTTTCTAATTTTCCCACCTAAAAAGAATGAAAAGGTCTGTATTTTTCATCCGAAATACACCTCAACTATGAGAGAATTTAAAAAAAAAATCGAAATCCAGAAACTCACATTGTATTTAAACAATTATTAATTTTGTTAAGTGAAGTTTTTAAAGCTAATAAACCAATTGCATTGTCTCAATAAGCAATATATTACAGTGCGAATCGCATTTGCATTAGGGTTTGCCACCGCAAATATTTTTTAGCAAAACCTGAAAATAAAGCAAATCAAGTCCATACACAACGGCTCGCAATTTGTTCTACATCGTGTAAAAATGCTTAATTAGTGACCCCACATACTGCATGTTAGAGCAAGTGACACATGGTCATTTTTTTCATTCTTAAGAATTTTGCTAATGAGTAAAATTATCTGTTTATTTGATTACTATGTGTCCCCATTCTGACTTCAGTAGCTTTTTAAAGCATTAGCATAGCGGACAACATTAAGTAAAATTGTTTAGCTAACACCAAGGTGACTTGTGAGCGTCACACAGCTTCTTTTTTCGTCCCTGTAGTTAATACCTGTTGAGTGAAGTCCCGAAGTTCTTCCTCCAGCTTATTTCGAGCCTTTTCCAGCAAGTACAGTTTGTAGGTCAGCTGCGCTTTCTGGATGATTCTGGACGGGTGCGGTTCCTGGTAGACAGCAATCTGCTGGGTAGCCATGCTGACCCTTGTTTTCCCAACGTGTGCGCACTTGCGGTTCGACAAAGTTTCGGCAGAACTTACGTTCTTTCCTCTAGTAATTTGCCAAATTAGAATAAAAATATTGTTCCGAGTGTAAAAATTCAATTTCCTGGTGGTGCGAACCGTTACCACACCACAGTAGTCCCTCTGAACGTCTGTCGGTTGACCACGCTGGTTTCTTGCTCATTTCCCTAAAGTCATCCTCCTTTCAGCTCTCAGCAGCAGCAGTTGGTTTCTGGCGGGATAACTCGGTGTTTACCGTGATGAAAAGCAGCTGCTGGTTTTCACTCTTCGTCTTGGGGAGTTTTTAGTTCGACTTAAGCCGTGAGCAACAAGGTTCGGAGAGCTGTTGGTTTTTCTGAGGAGTTTTGGTGGCCCGGGCTTGTGTCGAGTAATCCCGAAAGATTTTTACGAAGGCTTGTGGCTCCGGAAGTGTTTGGTGACGAGCCTTGCAAGGTGGCTGTACCACGTGACTGACTCAGAACGCGATTGGTTTGAATTGTTTTGACCTTGCAATTTAAAAACATCATATGATAAAACATGGCATATGTGTAATATAGAAACAAGTGCATTGAAGTCTGCGATTATTATTTGTTAAAAGGACCTGTTAAGTCAGATAATTAGATACAGTTTTATTTATAAAATCTATTTTGAAATTAAAGTATATATTTCTTTTCTCAGTGTTACTGGGCCTTGAGCAACCATATGGTCCAGAGAACGCTGCAGTTTTATATTGTGGTTATTTGAAATTCAACCTGGAAGTAGCTTGAAAAGACAATAGGAGACGTGAGCTGGACCTGCCTCTGTGTTAGGGCTTTCTTCTTCCATCCCACCTTAAAAATGTATCTACGAGATTGGCTAAAGCGGTGACTTGCCAAGATTGGCTAAAGCGGTGACCTCCCGAGCCACTTTCACCCCCACCAGGATGCAGAGTGTTCCTGTCAGTTGCTCTGCAGTTGCCATACCAAGATGTAATGCAGCCTGTCAGGTTGCCCTCAGCGGTGCCCTGGATAAAGGTGGTGATAAATGGAGGACTCATCCCTTGCTTCAGCCCTCCGAGGGAGCCCTTCCTCACTCTAGTGAGTGTTCAGCCTTACGAAGCATATCATCCCATCCCCTCCACGCCTATATCTGAAGCTTTCTCCTCACGAGGCTTTCAACTCAGCCCGAGACACCTTCTTACCGAATCTCTGTCATGTGTGAAACGACTCCAGCGAAATGGGGAGCTGGAAGTTGATCCACTGCTAACACAAAAACATATGGCTTCACAAGGCCATATTTTCCGTGCTGATAAGATGGAGCCAATGTGTGAAAAGGTCTTAGGTCAGTGTTGCATTTATGTCTGCCATTTTGTGTATAGACTTTCTCCACTCACCTGCTTGGATTCTCTTAGAAGCGTACAAATACAAAAAAAAAGTAAATAAAATGTGAAGGATTTCATTAATAAAGTGCTTACTGGATAAATAAGTTGCAGATTTGTATTGACATTTTTTCTTCAATAAGCAGTTTAGTTGTGATTCTAGGTTTTACTTGCTCTCATGTGCTACTGAAAAAGCTGCAGCCTTTCTAAATGCCGTGCTACTACAACCACCAAGAAGAATGAATGTAATTTACCACTTGCATTCCTTTGGTTTCACACCTAACCTCCACTTCGTATTGTGTTCTCGGAGTCCTCTTCGCTCAAACTTGTCAAGCTGTTACTTGATCTAGAAAACTTGTGGGGTGGGGCTGTTATGTGGCTCAAGACCTGAGTGATAAGCACTCTGGCTATTCTGATGCTCCTGCTGGAGTCAGTGACTCAGCACTAGAGGTAGGTAAAATTCAAAGGACACAAAAAAGAAAGCGTTATATTGCTGATTTACACCATTTGAAAGGACAGTGTTAGCAGGGTGAAGACGAAATGTTCTGCAACACTGCTAAACTCCATTGTTCATGCTTTTGTAGTATATAATTAAAGTTGAATAATGGGTTCTTAGTTGAGTAAATATGATACGGTTTAAGTGACAATGACAAATTCCGGTAACACCCAAGTGATTCACAAAAGTCGACACACCCCTGTTAAAATGGCAGGTTTTGAATGATGAAAAAAAAAGACCATAATAAATAATTTATGTTAAATTATTGATTAAAGCTCTGTTAATCTGACACAAATCCTGCACTATTAAAGTGAAAAGAAAAAGCCTTTTCTTTGGAGAAAGACCCAAAGAAAATAAGTTGCTTAAGATTACTGACATAATTACTTTGTTTAAGCACCTTTTGGTTTACTTCAAATGGGACATTTTCTTTGAATGGGCTCTGTCAGGCCAGCATGCCAGATCTTGACTTGGCAAAATCTGCCTTCTCTGGAAACTAATAACGTTCTCCAGTTCCAGTGTGGACACCTTTCGACACTTCTGTCCAGATTACCACAAAGATTTACTTATGGTCAGTTTAGTACTGGACTCTACTTCGTTCTAAAGCTTTAGTTTTCTTTACAGAAAGAGGCATTCGTATGTTGACTTGGATGTATATTTAAAATCAATGTGATGATGGACAATAAAGTTCCTCTTCATGTTGTTGAGCTTAATCTGATGGATATTAGACAATGTTCATCTTTCTTGACATAAAAAAACCAAAAAATGTTTCATATAATCCAAGAACATGAAACTGTGCCCATCAGGTTTCAGAAAAGGTTTTGTATTATTTTGAGTAGGTTCTTCTTTCCTGGTTGATACCTTTAAACTATGATTCTTCTGATTCTTTGCAACCTCTTTCAAAGCTTTAAAAATCCAGCCAAGAAAACATCAGGGAACGCCACTAGCACAGCTGAATTTTATTTATGCTAATTCAATTCCCTAAAAATAATATGTGTGAACACAAGATGAATGAATGCTATGAATCCATTAAGTAGTACTTCAGCAGAATATGCTTAAGTGTGTGCAAAGTTATGGAAGCAGGTCTTTACATTTTCCAACTTAGCAGATTTCCTTTATTCTTCTTTTGGCTTAACTGTACAAGACATAAGTCATATAAAAGGTGGAAACAATTTTTTTAAGTAATTTATTATGTTGTATTTCTTTTAGAGCACAAAAGCTTTGCATTTTAACACAACTGTTCTTTTTTTTACACTACTGTATATTATGGTTCACAGGAAGAACATCTGCTGGGCTAAAAAAAAAAACAAAAAAAACAACAAAATAGAAGCTGAAATTCACAGAAAGACAAACTGATCCACTTCCAACTTTGTATGATTTATCTGTAGGTATTAAACCAGAAGATTCAGACTCTTAAATAAAGACTGCCAACATATTGTGGTAATTAAGTACAGCATATTTATTAAGTGCCGCAAGACTGACGCAGAATGACATCTTCCAGGGTTAAATCCACGTCTGTTACAGAACTCAGATTGATGTTTGATGTTTGAAGAGAACCGTATATCATTTTCGCAAGGGTTCATGCTGAAAGTGTTACTGTTATTTTCCTTATGATGATTCTTGCTTGGATTTCTCCATTCTTTATTCTGGGAATCTTGAATCTTGAAAGGCTTTATATCCAAAGTATTTCAGCTCAAGCTGCAGTTTGATATGCTAACAAATGTTTGACAAAGTTCGGACAGCGGATCTGTCCCTCTGTAGTCAACACAACTTGGGAGCTTTGGTGTCGATTCAAATCACAACGTTTGCACTGAGTTGGTGATGTGAAGTGACATGTTTTGTAAAGATGTGCAGAAAGCTTCACATGTGCCAACATATACAGGAAATATTGCTTCCTTTAGGTCAAAAGAAGACAGTTGTTTTTGCAGACACTTTTCTGAGTCAAGCAAAGTGAAACTCCCAGGAGTTATCAGAAAAGCTGATCTGTTGTCCAGTTTACCTTTGAGTGTTGATTGCCGACTTTAAGTGTAATGTTCCAGAGGCTAAACACACACTCATCAAAGACATTACTGTCATTTCAAACTTTGATTAAAACTAAAAATACTTATAAGCAACGACAAACAATTTCAGGGATTTTTTTTTCAACATTTAAGTGTTTTGCACATGGTCAATCAGGATAAAAGCAACAATCAAAAAGTATTTAAAAGTTGATCAGTTATTGGTTAAAGCTCCACAAATCACCCATTATCATGCAGACTATACTTTCTGTACAAACATAGATTATTATTTTTTTGACACTATGGATTCAAGAACAAATGATCTCAAACCACCCAGGTCTTGTTTTTTGAACGTGATTGCAATTATATGTTCCATCATGATTCCACTTGGTAAAAAGATCAGCATTTCAACATTTAGCTGGAGCTTTACACGGTGCAGACTTTGTAAATATCACACCACAGAAGATCCTTGGGTGCAACAAAGCTTCCTGCTAAAAAAAATGAGCACTAATGATAATACAGTCACAAATAACAATGTTACGACCATTCTTCCAAAGCGAACTCCCTGCCCATCTCTTTCAAAGGAACAGTAAAACAAAGGACTTTTTAGGTATTCTGACATCGCCATGTTCCTCACTTGTGTAAAGCATTGGGCCTGGTTAATGTCAGGCAGCCCAATCCTCATGCCATTCAATACTGTCAACCATCTGCTGTCACAGCAGTTGAAAGGGTTGCCGCTAATATACACTGTAGTCAGATTTGTGGATACAGCCTCAACAAAAGAATAGTTGAGGGTCATAAAGTCATTGTTTCTCACATCGATTACGTTAAGAGGAGAGCACCCTAAGCTGCTAGGTGTTGCATTAAGTTTGTTGTTTGATATGTTGATCTCAGTCAGTGCAGGCATGCAGGGTAAAGACAGACCTGAGCTGTTTATGTTAATCCCACTGATTATCAGGGACTGCAAAGTCGTTAGCACACCTTCCAGCGCCATCTCATGTATTAGCACATGGAGGTTTTTGGCAAGATTTAAGGAAACGAGTGAGGTCCCCTGAAAGGCGTTTGGCGGAAGTATTTTTATGTTGTTTTCTCCGAGATTGAGGTGTTTAAGAGTCTTCAGCTGCCCAAATGCAGTGCAGAAGTGATCAAAATCTATACGATCTTTTGACAAAGACCCACTCAACATGCCGCACGGTTGCAATGAATTGTCTTGTAGATTCAGTGTTTCGATTTGTGTGAGCGCCTTGAGGAAGAGCAGGGGCAGACGGGTCAGACTGTTGCCCTGTAAGTTGAGGTGCTTTAAGGAATGGAAAATTATCTGACGAACTTGCCTCGGATCGCTATAATTTCTAACATCCCAGTTTATGTTTTGCAAACAGTTGTGGCTAAAATTGAGTATTTCTAAAGAGTTAAGCAAGCTCAACGTCTCAAGAGGAAAAAAGGCAAAGCGGTTAAAGCTCAGGTCGACGTAAACCAACGGCATCAGCCTCCAATTTGCATGAAAATAATTATTTTGAATTGTCGTCTCATTTACAACGTCCTGATAAAGAGAGTTTACTTCAGTTACCATCGCAGCCTCCAAATCCAGAGCACCAAGCAAATTGTTCTGCAAATGTAGATACTTTAGTCGGTTCATTTTTGGTAGAACTGGGAAGTATAACAGCTTGTTGTGACTGAGGTCAAGAACTTCAAGATTGTACAACACAGCATCCCCTGGAGTAACAAAGAACTCCACTGAATTTCTGCTGAGATTCAGATATTTCACCTGGTGCAACGTAAAATCACAGATAAATGCAAGATTGTTTCTCGCCAAGTTGAGAGATTCTAATCGGCTTAGTGGTTCAAACGTCTGCGGTGCTATTTCTGATATCAGATTATCCTCAATAATAAGACTCCTTATACTTCTGCTCTCTCCAAACAGGCTGGGTGACAGTTTTATTAAAACATTACCAGTCATCTTAAGTTGATCAAGGGAAGACTTGTTTCTCAATAATAGCTCAGCAGCGCCATTGCTCAAGCCGTTCATTGATATATCCAAGCTCTTGAGTCTGCCGAGGGATCTGAGGGCTTTGCTGTTGCTGCCAAGTCTGACGCTCAGTCGATTCCTGGACAAATTCAAATGTTCAAGCCGGGCCAGGTTTCCAAAAGCCGCCTCGGAGATAAGGTCCATCTGGTTGCCGCTCAGGTCAAGCTCCTCCAAGCACGGCAGAGCAAACGCATGCAACTGTGTGATGAAGTTATTTGACAGGTCGAGCCTTCGGAGCCTTACATCCAGATCCAATGGGACAGAGGAGAGGTTCTGATTGTTCCAGGACTGATTCTTGAAATGAAATGAACATTAATCATGGTGAAAATAAACTACACATCCCAAGAAAACCCAGGCCTAAACAGATCTCTTTTAAGAATTTGCCTTTGAGCCTACCTCTGAAGCATGATGAGTCCCTCCAGGTCCGTAAAAGACATGGGTAATTGACCAAAGAAGCACAAAATTAGAGAACGTATGTCTAACCATTGTGTCTGCTCTGCTGTACTGTACCCCTGCTGTGTTCAGAGCTCACACACACCACCTCTTATATCCCATGCTTCACAAAAAAAGCAACAGAGTAAACAGCTGTGGACAATAGATACAGACAGCGTGGTTTCTATTTTTAGACAGAGGTTTATCTGTCTCTTTTTATGATGCAAACAGATCTCCTTTAATTTAGAATATATAAATGGATTGCCAACACATATGCTCATATTATTCGTTTTAGTTTCTTGCAAGTTAGGGAAAACAAAAAATAGCTGTAAAAAGGTTAACAATTACGGCACTCGCATAGGCTGAATTATTTACGCATTTTTAATTGATTAAAGACATTGCAGCATTTACATTGCCTTGTGCGGCTTCATTTCAAACAAGCAAAGCCTTTACAAAGTGATATAAATTTATACATCTGTTTGTTCCTGCCAAAGTCTGAGGAAAGCGGAAATCAGTCCTAAAATAGAGGAGAGGAACAAATAAACAGACAACGCATTGGGTAGGTGGAGCAGGAGGGACCGGCGAGGTATAAAGAGACACTTAAAATAGTGATGAAAGATCCTAGTGGGACAAAAAAAAGAGCAGCAGCAGACAACCAAACTGGGGGAAAAAGTTTTAAAATATACATTTTTAAGGATAAAGAATTCAAATTAGGTTTTTTTTTATGCTGAAGATTTTATTTTTTACTTATCCAGGAGGTTTGTGTTTCTGTGGAGTATAACTTCACAAAGGCTCATTTTTTTAAGCCACATTTATTGTGCCGCAACACACAGCGAGCACAAAGGTGAGGGAGGTGAAACAAAAACTCTCTAAAGCATTCCTACTGTTAAGTGTGCAGGATCTGTTATAGCCTAATGTGTTCCTTGAAATGCCACGTCCTAGCAAAGCTATCTCAAATTTATGTCAACATCAACACAGAAATTGTTGATTGGACACAAATCAACAATCCCCCATTCCACCCAGTTAATCTGTGGGTAAGTAGTGAGCAGAGAGAAGACTCAGAATTGGGTGATTAAAAATAGTCAGAAATCCTTCTTTCTGCATACGCTCCAACCTCGTGCGACATTATACACAAATAATCTACAAATAATTGAAACATTCATTTGATTTGGTTAAAAAAAAATCCTTCTTAATGTAGGTTTTATTTTCCCAACATTATAAATGTGCTCAAATTAAATGTTCAGCTTTGTATGCATATTGTTTCCAGCTGTTTTCCTGTTGCTGATAGTTGTTTATCTGTATCCTTTCACACAGCTCTGTGGCGGTTTCCCCACTTCCTGCAGTAACGCCATTTATTTATGTGGACTTGTTTCAGTTTAGCCGAACGACACCAAAAAAGGTCGAGTCAGCCTCCAGAGAGATCAGAGCCGACGGTCGAAAAGGGATCAGCATTTCCAGTTCCTCGCCCTGAAGCAAGTGCACAGTGCCTGGAACAAAGAAACATGTGAGGTTGTCTACAGGTTCAAACTGAAATGCTTTTTTATTCTTTATACATTTTCCCATTTTTTCTGTATTTTTTCTTTACAGACCAAATATAACTTGATGAACAACTTATTGTCCTTGAACTAGTCTGGATAGCCTTTCAACAACTTTAAAGGGGCGGTATTGTGTATTTCTGGGTAGCATTTTAAGTAACTATTACTTTCAGTTGTTATGAAAATGTTCTGTCTCTAAAAACTCCTGCTCTTTCTGAAACTCCGTCTTCAGGAAGTCATCACAACAGTGCTCCCCTATCAACCCATTAACAAGTTTTCACCTGCCCATTATCTGAGCAGTACGAGCTCAGTTCCAACAGGTGTTTGCTAATTGCTGCTGGCTAGTCTGAAGGAGCTCTGAGACAGAGCTCGGCCCACACTGGCGTTTTGCACAGCTCAGTGGTTGCCACGGGAGACTAAAGGATTTCTCAAACATGCATAAAAGAATCAAGGCAACACTCCAAGTATATTTTTGATGAGGAAATAGCATTCTAACATTATGTAAAGCTAAAAGACATAAACTTTACATAATACTGTGTGTTTAATAATTTAGGGGTTTATTCAGGCTGCTTTCTCGTCAATAAAGAAATTTGTACCATTTGGTTAGACACATACCTATAACCGGATAATTATACTTACAAATGATTAAAAATTATAATGATCTACTTTATATTTTTGCTTAACATACACACTTTTGAGAGTAAATTGAAATTTCACAACACACACACGCTCAAGGGCGGCGTGGAAAATGGCTATAGAACTATTTCTGAATACTTTTTAAGTTTTACCTTTAACCTCTTAAATGGCTGTGATTCCTGCTATTTTATCCACATATATCATGTTGCGGTTGGACTGACACAAACTGAGTAGAACACAGTTCAAAGAAGAGTGTATATGTATTTCGACACGCATTAAATCATTTAGCGAAAACATCTGCCCATAAGAGTAATTGTTATGGTTCCTCACTCTTATGTGTAACTACTTAAATATGTGGGTCGGTGCTGAAAGACGAGCTGACTTATACAAGAGCAGAGGTTCAGGTTTAAAGAATAGGAACAATTTTTTTAAGTAAAACCTTTTTTTTTCCTGTCTGATAGCTACACTGACAGTGGCAGGTCATTTTCTATAATCGTAGCACGCTCTTATCTCATCCTTCTTGCTTAGACGTCCTGCTGGTTAGAATTAAAATCAATGGTGCCTAAAATCAAATTCCTAATAGTAAAACTTAAAGTAAAACAAAGTTTCTAAATCTAAAATTGTATTTGGAAATACAAAGATTATTGTATCTACAAATGCTAAGAATTTATAGTTATTTCAGTCCAGTATTCATGAATCCTTTCTCCAGGTCAAAAGGAACCTCTTAGATATCCAGCAGGAGTTTTTAATTATCCCACAACATTTTACATATTTCAATCATTATTCTTCTCCTCAGGACAAATTAGTCAACAAATGACTTTTGTTGTAACTCATGTGGGTGCTCACAGCTCCACATAGCCATGATTGGATAATTCATTTAATTAGCATTGTGGGTATTTGACATAGCATTTTTCAGATATTTAAATTAGTTTTTTTTTACTATTCATTAAATTTCACCTGGAATCAGACTAAAACAACCTCCCAACTTGTTCCTTTTTCTAACTAAAATGTTGCTTGTGGTATTCAGAAAAACTCTTGCAGGTGCACATTTCTTACAATTACAAGTTATGGGGAGTTTATTTTTTTTTATGTAATTTCAACAACCACATTAACTTTTCATGTGGGCTATCCAAAATAAATCAGAACGACAGTAAGTCAGTTTCACGTCGTAAAAGTCCTGCACATAAAATATTAATAAAAAGATTGGCCTTGGAAGAATTTAGACTTGTGATATGCTATTCTGACATTCTGGAAAGTTGGACCTGTTCTTTTCGGCGGTCGGACGGCCCTCGTCGTTGGAGCAGACTTTTGACCACATAAATTTCTGCCTAAAACCCATTTGTTTTCCTCAATTCTTTGCATTACAAAAAGATTTGTATCTTTCATGCTTATCGATTTTCTTAAATATATATCTTAATCTTTGTAAAGCACCGTGGAACCGCAAAGATCATCCTACTATAAAATATAGCAATTCTTAGTGAACCCTTGGATTTATCTGCTCACTTATAAGGAAAAGCAGCAGCTGTTGGGTCTCACTGACCTGTGGTGTAGCATGTATTGTCATAAGCTTCCTCTGTTCCATCCTGCAGGCAGCGCAAGAGCTCTGTGGGCCTCGTCTCTGCCTCAGTGGAGCTCCAGCTTTGAATCATATGACCCATAACCGTGGTTTGACTTTGAAACAAAACCTGTGAGTTAAGTAGAACATTAGCCGAATACTTGGAATAAATCATATGCGATATCAACTTAGTTACGCTTCATTTGGAATGACACAATACTTGTCCAAACACCAAGTAATAACCATCTTCTTGGACAACGATCCTATTTTCCCTCTGTGAAATTGTATTTCCTCGCTGCGCAGAAACAGTCCAGGGGATCACAGTTATATTTCCTGGGGGGGAAGGCAAAACACATTTATTCAAAAATAATGGCAGACAGGAGTAGAACCGAGGCCAAGCACTTGAGTTTCGTTTTACCTCTTCTCTCTGGCTGTTTGTTAGTGTTAGCTCTCAACTGTAGGAATGATAACGGAGCTGGCAAGAGAGGCAGATAGAAATCATGCTTTAATTTTATTAACTGTGGAGATATCATTTCCGATCCCACTACCAGATTACACTGTAAAACCCAGCAACACATCTCAACTCATAAATGATATAAGTTACCATAACTTGGCTTTTGACAAACAGATAGTCTATAAAAGTTCCATGAAAAATCGGTGCTTAATAAAAAAAAAAACTTAGTTGCTTTGAAAAAATAAACTTTTGCACATGTTTACATTTCATGACTTAAATATGTTGTCTTGACTAATTCATTTTAAGTGTATTATAATACCGTTCAAATTTGGAGACAGTATCTTGCTTTCAAGTTATGGAACAAAAGTTTGTTGTGCTTAAAATAATTCATATATTTTAATAATTAGCAACTATTAACTTATTACTTAATTTATTTTATATCTAAAAAAACCTAGGAGATTCAGTAAGTATGATACAATAGACAACATACATAATTACCAAGTCTGTTAAAAAATGTACAATTATTTAAAATTTAATATAAGGCAAAATAAGAGCCCTTAACCATACATTTTGAAATAATATAAACCAAAGTTACTCCACATAGGAAAACAGACATTGCTTGGCTTAAAAAAACTGCACCAAATATAACAGTTTGCTGATTGTAAATGTTAATATTTGCTACCACAGTGTTGTACTGCACTGACACGTTTCTCATTCAGTTGTTTTAAACAGTTAGTCAGCTAAAGCAGCCGCCATGTTAGCTAAACATTACAATATTTAACCAAAGCTAATAACGTCAAAGAACCTCACCTCAAAAAAACACAAACTAACAATTTTAGTTGGTTTCACTTAATGTAGACATTACAGAGATCATTTCTACGTTAGAAAATATCTAAAGTTTTGTGAACTTGGCAAGTGGACAGACACTTTAACAGTAGGCTATATTATGTATAGCTACCTCAAATTACTCAGAGCAGTTGGGTTCTAACTTGATTCACTCGTAAGTACTTTTTAAATCAAACAATGCGAGTCATTTTACTCATATTAAAAGTTCATGTGCATGTTGGTTAATAAACTGCTTTGAAGCAAGAGGAGTTCTCGCCTACTACTTGAGTTTTACAGTGCAGAGCATAGCTAATAAGCACATTTTATTTATTTTTTTTGTTCTCGGCTCCAAACCCACCTCCGCAGCTGCTCTGTTCTCTTTTTACTCTCCTAGAAAAGCTCTCCAGAGAACTCTGAGCTCTTTGGAAAACACTTTGCTTCATGCCCTGGGAGAAAACAAAGCATTGAGAGGAAATTTATTATTGCAGCACTCTCTGAATACTCGCTAATAGTATAAATCTCAGTAGTACAGTGTCCAAGATGACGCCATAACGCGTAATCATTGACATACCTCCCTTGTTTTAGACATCTTGGCCGGTTTCCCATGGACTCCCTCAGAACGTTGCTGATTTAATTTCTGGCTCATGTCCCCTCGGAGTTTCTGACAATCTTTTTCTAAAACACTGACCCTGTACGCGAGGAAAAGGCTAAGACAAAACATGATCGCCGTTATCGAGAATAAAGCGTTATAGAGCATAGTGAGACCTGCTAACGGGATGTTTCCTCCAGCTACTCAAACGGGTGAGGTCGCACATCAGTGCAGGCCGGAAACCTGCAGTTTCAAAATGAGTTTCTAAATGAGGAACTGTCCTCTTGTTGCCTCTCGTAGATGGAACTCATTTAATAATAAAAAAAACTGCTGAAACTAAAGCCAACTCCGCGGCTTGTTGTGAAACTCGCAGACAACGTAAAAAGCCACATTTTAATAAAGACAAAAACCCGGCGCGCACAGCATCATTTATCCTTGTCAGCGCTCGTGCCAGTTGGGGCTGATATGAAAGGGAGGTTGGAGGCCTTTAAATTAACACCACCGGCTGCACAAACACACAAGACGAGGGAGGCGCACTTAGGCAGAAAATGAAAACATTTTAATCCATCAATCAACTCCATTTACAAAAGTATATTCCATTTTATATACATTATGTACAAGCATGTATTAACAACTTGTTTCTCTACATGGATTCAGTCATAAGGTAACTAAACAAAAAGCACTGGGAGACGTATCACTGGTATTTTGCAGGGATGCTGTAGTGCAAATGTGTGCAAAAAATATATATACATATATATATATATATGTAGTGCTGTTGCTCTTTGAATACCTTCCTTTCTCCTTGCATCGCATGGAGTTTTCAACTCCTCCTACCATGACTTATAAAAAGGCTTAAATAACAGAAACAGAAACTAAATCATGAGAGAAACGGTGCCTCTAAGTACCTTTTTTTTTGCTATTGAAAGTTTATTTGATGACCTTAGAAAAAGAGCTGTGAAATGGAAGGAAAATTATATAACGGATTTAAACTTTAATAATAAAAATATAAAAATGTCATGTCATCTCAACGGCAATATCATGTTGTAGGATTTTTTTTCTCCCCCCAGCAGGAACAGAACAACCGGTCAGAGTTGTTTCGACGCCGGCTAAAGAAAAGTACAAGGCAATTCTGAAAGATAACTAGTTAGTAAGCGGAGGTTCTGTTTTTATCAAGATGATCCCAAACAAAGCAAGCGCTCCAATGGAACGGTCTGGATCAAAGCGTATTTATGCCAAATGCATAAATGAGCCACATCCAATTGAGACGCTGTGGCAACACTTAAAACCTGTTGTTTACAGATGCTCTCCATTTAATCTGAGATTGACATGTTTTGCAAAGTCAAAGTAGCTAACATTTTAAAGCTGGTAGAGACAATTTAAGTTTTTATTTGTAAAAAAGAAAAAAATTTAAAAAAAATGCTAAAAATGTAATTATTTTCCTTCCACTTCAGATCTAAGGACAACTTTATGTTGGTGTATTGCGTAAAATGTTCGTAAAATATATTCATGTTTGTGGCTGTGACGTGATGAAAGGTTTAAGGAGGAGTGTGAATCATGAATAAATTTGCAAGGCACCATCACTGGTGTTTTTTTTGTCTTTGTTCAACAGCACTTAAAAGTACGTAATTACTAAGTACCTATCAGCACAGTGTCCTTCCTTGTTATAAAGAGAGCTGCTGCGCGTCGAGGGTGACTATAAATAGAGATTTTGAAGTTTGATGAGGATATTTGGTTCCAAAAGGCGTATCTCTGCACAGATTCATGTGGAAGGGAAGTATTTGAAGTGTTCAGAGTCCTTCTTTTTCTTTTAAAGGCAAATGTTTGAAAGTGAACAAAAGTCACCAAAGCTCGCCGAGTGTCCTCTAGACATTGGCCTTGAAATGAACCCAGCAATCCCACATCAGGCAGGATGAAAAAAAAAAACGACAGCAGACGGCGAGTGCAGTTAACCGTTCTGTCCAGCAGATGGAGCCTCTCCGAGCCTGACGCTGCCCAGGAAGGTGGTGTGATTGGTCATGTTTATGAGCGTGTACTCGTGGGCTATGCGTATTGAGATCTTCTGGCCCGAGCGCAGCAGGCTCACGCCTGCCGTGTAGCAGGTGTTGAACTTGCGCTGGCCTGTCTCGATGCTGCACGTGCAGCGCAGGAACGGGCTGGAGTCCACCATCACGTCATAGCTGGCGATGTCGGTGAAGTTGAGGTAGTACACCTGGTGAGAGACGAAAGGAGAGCCGCACAAGACTGAGAGGGGCAATCTGGACGAGGGCGGCGAGAGCATTTAGGGAGTTCTCTGAGAGGCTGAGCGGCAGCAGAAGCACGACTTCCAGAGCTGCACGCTGAGCCACAGAGGGAAGAGAAATGACTCAGACGTTAACAAAGCAGGCAGGGTTTCTTTTAAGATCAGCCGCCAGCTCTTTTCGACTGTAATTGTAAAGGAGTTACGTCAAGGACCGTACTCACTTCTACCTGACTATATATGAAGTAGACACCGTCCAGCAGCACCACCAGCTCTCCGGTGCGAGGGTTCATCCTGAACACGTCTTTGTTGATGGACACCATCTTCCAGTTCCTGAGGACGCCTTGAGACAGATCTAAACATGCCACAACAAACACAGGGCGAGACAAACGGTCAACACAAACAACTCGTGGCGATGTTTTAACGAAGAACAGATCTTGGCACTGACAGAATATAAACCTGCTTAATGATGCTTGTGCTCCGTCTTAGGAGAAGGACTGAGGTAGCATGCGAGCCGTTCAGTCCTGACGTCAGGCCACATGGCTCTGACATTTAACGCAGGCTTACATGAGTTGAATGAACATGAAACAGCAGTGAGATTACAGTTAGGCTGCTATCGTCCTGCACAATGTTGAAGTCGCGGGATCACACATTTCTCCAGCTGGAAAATTTACTTTCTCATTTTACAGCAGCTCTGACGTTCATCCTCCGCAATTCAACTGAATAAGAAATAAATCTGTGTAAAGGACCAAAAATGAAACAATGAAATTTGTTTGAATATTGTGAACAATCAGTCTTCATCGCTGGCGGTCTGTGAGCGCCTAACTCCTTCACTTGGCAGCGACCGGTCCCTCCAGGAAATCGCGATGTCGAAACTTGACGCAAATGACCTCATTGTTCACAAATTCACTTCTCTGCAAATCTTTCCGAGCAATTTAACGTTTTCTGTCTTTTCTTCACATCTCTAATCACTGCAGCTTGGTTGGATTTTGACCACTAACCTTAGCCCACTTCTAATTTAACCTCATGTTTCATGGCATCTTGTGAAGGTCGAACCTGCGAGATGAAAGCATATGATGCTAAACGGTAACATTTGCCGTTTTTTTCTTTTGCAAAAACCTTTTGAGACATTTTGTAGGATTTTCATGTTAACTTGATTGACCAATATCAAGTTAACACTTTTGCACTTTGACAACTCCCCAGAACATGATTTTACTATGAATTACAAGTGCTAGAATTACTTGAAAATGTTATTTCCATTTTAATTATTAAATATGGTGTAATATTGTCTTTTTTGACGAAGCTGTGTGCAGCAATTTCAACTATTTCTGTAAGACCACGCTATGGCAAAAATTAAGCTTAAAAAAAATTGCAACTCTGACTGCAGCTTTTTGAAAAAAGGCTCATCTATACCAAAACCTGAATTTTCTTATTCTGTTGGACTTGGTTTGACACAGAAAAAAAATGCTCTTCATCTTTCTAGCAAGCACCTGAAGTCTTTGGGTCAAAGCTACTCATATCTTCATCCGTCTTGACAAAACAACATTTTCCATCTAATCCCAGATCATGATACAGCCATCACCATGTTTCACTTAGCATGATGTTCTTTTAGTATTAAAATATTTGGAGGAGGCCTCAGGGACCCAGGACACGCTGGAGGGACTATGTCTCTCGGCTGGCCTGGTGGCTGGGAAGAGGGAAGTCTGGGCCTCCCTTCTGAAGCTGCTGCCCCCGCGACCCCGGATAAGCGGCAGAAAATGGATGGATGGTTTCAGTTTGTCTCCTTTAGATTATAAAGATTCCCCACGCGGTTTGAGAGCTTTTAGTCAGACGTGGATGTTTTCTTTGGACAAAAGAAAAAGGCTTCTCTCATGTAAACCTATTCCTTAGTCCAGACATATGGAGAATACATAAGACTGTTCTCACAAGGAGCGTTCAGTGGAAATTCCTGCAGATTCCTTCGGTGCTGCGGTCAAGCAGCCTCCCTCCATTTCTGTTGTGTAGCTTTAGTTTTAGAGAAACCCTCAGCTTTTGGAACCATTGTCCCTTTTTTCTCTCTCTAATAACTGAAGATTTTCTTCACTGTGCCAAGATACATTACTGTGGATTCTTACACTCTTGTCCTCACCAAAATCTTTGTACAATGAGATCCTTTGTTACCTGTCTGCAATATATGCCTTTAGATAGTGGTTGTAAATCAGGTGGACTTCATTTCAGTTTAGCTAGATTAGGTTATTTGACTATAATTGATCTTAGGTATTTGCCAAAGAATGGAAATGTGCTTCAACTAACTATCAGGTAAAGGATGGGCACTAATTTAGCAGTTTTTCCTTCTTAGTTTATCAGAACGCACTACATGGCCTGATACGTATAAAAAAATGAAATGATTTATTTCATTTTATTTTCTTACGTAGCACAAGCTTTACATTTTAACATGGGCTTGTAAACGGTTCTGTATTTCGACATAAAAGACCATAATCCCCTGAGATGCAGCGTGCTGGATCTATCGAGCGAACCATCAAAGGCGTGCCAACAATCTAAAGAAATGTCATTTGTTTTCTTGTAATTTCAATGTTTGGCAGGCCCGTCTGTTTGGTATAACTCCAAAATTGTGTGTTTGACAAACAGCAGTGACAGGGATAATTCGTGCTTATTGCTTCGTGTCAAACACGCTAGTATATCTCCGAGTGAGCATGAGCAAGACACCCACCTTCCCTCACTTGGATTGTTGTTTCTTGTCCTTGTAAGTGAACCACTGCTGGCTGGAAAGCAAAGAACCCCAGGTGAATAATTTGTGGAGGGAAGGGGGAGCCTCTCATTGACAAATATTTGTAGAATTAGATTTAATTCAATGAAGGGTGCACTCTTACCTGGAATTTCTTTGACTTATCAGAAACCCCTGCAACAATAAAAGACAGACATGATTTTTTTTTTTAAATCCTGCAGTTCAATGCTGGAGAGAAACAAAAGGAGGAGCGGTGATTAAACAAAACAAACACTGACATATTTTAAGGATAAATCACTGCTATTCTGCACAATGTTTGACAACCTGAATCAGACAGCCTCACAGTGGAGGCAATGAGTTAATCAATTTTGACAACTTGAGCTCCCCTCTAGTGTGGGAAAGCGGCGATGTGCTGGGGGAGCTCTGTAATCTAGGTGGAAAATCTCCGAGCTCTGTTTTCTCGGTTATCTCAGCGTACGTTGCGGAGTCTTTGTACCTGCCGGACCTTGAGGGCCTGGAGGTCCCTGTGGCCCCGGGGGCCCGGGAGGTCCTACGGGCCCCACAACGTTGCTTCCTGGAATGCCGGGGATCCCCGGGATGCCCGGCGGGCCCTGTGGCCCCGGGGGACCCGGGAGACCAGGCGGTCCAGGCCTTTTCTTCGCTGTAGAGAGAAAGACAATAAAGTTACTTTTGTTGGAATCTAATCTGCGTGATCTTAAGAGATGTGACGATATGAAGAGGGGCCAGAGCCACGAAAGTTTTGATGGAGAGCAGAAAACAAAATACACATAAGTATGTTCATATTCCAAATACTCCATTTTGTCACGTTACAACCACAAACCTCACTGTGTTTTACAAGGTCTTTTTATGTGATAGATCAACACAAACCTGTGTTTATTTGGAAGTGAAAAAATGATGCATATTTTTTTTTATTTTTAAACTGTTAATAAAATAACTTCAAAGTGAATAAAGTTAAAAGTTCTAGTTTAATTGTGGACACGCAAAATCACTGAAAACTGGCAAGAAATTTTCATGTCTTGCCAGATTTTTTTAATAAGTGTCGTTGTGGGCATGGGACGTTGGGGTCTAGGTTTTCTGCCACGCAGATTTTGGCATGTTTCGCAAAAAGTCCACTTTTGGTCTCATTTTTCTAAAACATCTTCTGCATGTTTATTTTAAGTTTCAACATAGCCTTTCTTAATTTTATGTATTCATTTATTTTTATGTGCGTCAAATAAAAAGCTGGACTTCTCATTGCTTTCTGTCAACAACTGCTCTTATCTTGCCACTCTCCCACAAAAGCCCAGACGAGTGGCTCTGCGTAACTAAAGGTCGTTCTGTTTACAGATCCTCCCACCTGAGCTGTGGATGTCTGCAGCTCTTCCAGAGTTACCATGGCAACAGTTTCTCAAGATTGCCAAGCCTTTCTGTTTATGTTGTCGACCTTTTTAATGTTACATTTGCAGTTGTCCAAAGCTCTTTTCATTTTTTTTTTATGAAGAATTAGTCCAGTGAGATGCTAAAAGCTGGGGATGACGCCTGCTTTAAGCCTGCTGGAACCACTTAAAAAAAAAATCCAAGCCTGACCCCAGAGGTCATCACAGAATGACTCTATTTATACTAGAGTTAAATGTTTACCAGTATTTAACTTACTGGTAAATATGTGTAGACTATTTACTAGTAAGTTGACTAATTGGTTGTACTGGATTTATTTAATAGTATCAGAGGAAAGATTGCTGAATACAAATGCATCCCACATATTTCAGACATTTGTGTAAAAAAGTTTGAAACAATCTAGTTTTCCTTCTAGTGTTACACTACTATGAGTTTGTCTATCACACAAAATCCCAATAGACATCTTGCAAGGCACAATACCTTTTTTCCTCTCTTTCCTCTTCTCCTTTCCATTTGATTCTGAAATAGTAAAAAAAAAAAAAACAGCAGCATGATTATTCCCGAAATAGTTTCATGAACAATCACAGTCTTGGACAGCATCCCGAGCGTCCGCCTCGTTCCGCGCAGGTATCCCATAAACGGGTTTCCCAGATTCAGACGGCGAAACCCACTGGAGTGGAGGTATGTCAGTCTGCGGTATCTCCTAATGTAGTAATTTGTAAGTGCGGTTTCACCTCCTCTGTATGAACAAGTGCCTTAAGCATTCGCAGGCAGTGGAACTGGAGAAGATCATTAGAGAGATACTTTATCCTGCCAAAATCCCTTTTCTTTGAATTAGACCCAGATGGAGAACACAGATGAAAGTGTGTGTACATGTGTGCATGTGTTTGTTTAAGCATACATTCACCACCGGCAACCAACCCCCCACCCTCCTCCCAACCCCCGCAGCCCCTGTGCCCTGCGTTGCCGTTGTGTGCGCGGCCGCACATGTCCGGATGTTTGCCGGGGCATCGATGTCACTGCTCCGGAGCTAAAATGCGCGCTGAGGAATCCTTTCAAAAAGCCCTTTTGTGCATGTTTACCATGTCATTAGAACTACAAAGGCCATTTAACCTTAAAACCTCACAGTTTGAGTCCCCCCTCAAACATATGGGCCGGCGTTCCTCCCCTGGCTAAATGACTGGATGCATCCGCGTAGATTTCTCTTAACGAGCAGCCCTATCTGGAATCTGGTGCCCGTTAGAGGAGCGCTGCAGACACACACACACACACACACACAGACACACACACCCACGTGCAAAAAAAAAAAAAAAAGAAAAAGGACACACATACATAAATGCACACAAAACAGCACACATCTAAGGCTGAGATTACAAAAGCCTTTGTCTGTGTGCTCGGCGTAGAGGAAAGACCTGGGAATGATTAGTGTTTAGAGGCTCGGGACGTTACTGATTTATGTAGAAACTCTCAAAGGTGAGTTTTTTCTTCTAATTTAAACACAATCACTAAATTCCCCCGCCGCCGCCACACCCCAAGTATTCAGTGTCACGCCACAGACGCTGGAATGCCTTGTGATCATGGTGCACTTGTTGCACTCAGACATGAAACATCAAAGTCTTTGCTTTTTTTTTATTTGCATAGCTCAGATTCTAAACAAAAGCTAATTCAGACATATTAGCCATATGGCTTTCTTTTCCCCTTTTTCCTTCAATGGAGTTATTAGTTTACATAAATCAGCTTAAAATAATGAAAGACATCAACACTGCTGATTATTGTTCTAATATTCAGATGAGCGACAATAGGTGCGAGCAACATTTGAGACAGTGTGTTATTTTGAGACTGAGGAAAATCGAGAGGATTTCACTGTCTGTTTCGAATTGGTGCAACCCTCCCAAAGCCCTTGTTGTCCTTGCTTGCTATCCAAGTATTAATCAATACCATTTCACTTAAGGTTTTTGCTATAAAAGCACAGCCAAATGATGTGGTGGGGTCGCTTTGTAAAGTTAGCACACAAAAAAATACTAAAATAATTCATTCCACAGAGAAGTGAGAAGCCATTTACATCCAGTTTTCAGAATTTAGGAGCCGTAATCCCAACATGAGCCCTTTATTTACACAGTAACCGAACCCCGTTACTACAGAAACAATTGCTCAATAGTCTAGTCAGCAGGTGCAATGCAGTCAACAAGAGTGGACTAAGCCAGAGGACAGCATCTGTTGGTTTTCCTGTGAAAGGATTTGATTAGTAATAAGAAGTTCAAGTATTAAAAAAAACAAACAAAAACTCAAACCCATTATTTTATATTCAATAAAAAAACATAAGAACTCCTAACATATTTGTTTTGTGATTTAACCCTGACATTCTGATGCACTTTGTTTGAGTTTCCCAAAAGTGAGATAAAAGCTGGAGACACCTTGAAGATTGCATTTCAGTACTTTTTTGCTGGATTCAAAACTGTTACTTCTTAAGCAACATACAGCACTTTGTGATTGTTATAGTCCAAGATAGGGATGCATTATTTGGAAATTTTTAGATCTGGAACCATTCCAACACTGGAGGTCCTTAAAACAGCTGTATATAAATACTATACAAGTGTGTGTATATATACACACGCGCACACAAACACAGTATAGTTTTTTACATATTTGTTAAAACTAACATTATATTCTGAAAACATAATGAACTTCTCTCCCTTCTCCCTACGCAGAAAAGGGAGAAGGCTGTTAAGTCCACAAATAAGACAAACGATACGTTTATGTTGGTCAATGACAGGGGTAAGATTACATTGCATAAAATTGGCCACGATTTTCATTTAATTCCAACAAGGTTCCAATTTGAAATTATTTTTAAATGTTTCCATGGAGATTTACTGTAAACATCTATTCTATTTACACAATTAGTGCTAGAAATATGTTTGGAAGGTCAGACCTCAAGGTAAATTGGAAATTGTTATCAACCAGGGAAAGGCCTAATTGGTGCACCTCTAGTAGTTAATCTACAGGTGGAAAATGACAAGGTGGGAAACACAGCATCCGATTACAGCTTCTTTGTAAGGGTGTGGATGAATAAAAAAAAAAACGCCACACACCTGTTTCTGTTTCCCTGGCAGGACTTCTTTTTGCTCGTCGCGTTCTTCCTCTGCTGTCTTTTGTGCCATGGAAGTCGTCATCGTTTCTGTAGAGGAACCTCTCCTGAAGGAGACACAGAGAGGGTAAGGGAAAATTTAACAGTGGAAAATTGCCCAGAACTCAAAACGTGCAACAAGCGTTGAAACAAAAGAGCCCTGAATCGAACTACTGTGAATATCAATAGCAGCAATGCCATCTGGGGTGAAGTCAACAGAAAATAAAGGAAAAACAATCCAGGGTTTTGAGAGGGAAACACACGTTACAAGTATTGACTCTATTCTTGGAATATAATGTTTGCACAGAAACAACTTGGGGCATTTAAAAAGACATGAGCCGAGACATTCACCTGTGGCCAAGTCATTGTCTGTCCCAGTACGGGCGGTAATTTATCCCGTAACCTGAGTCGTTTCTGTCTGTGTCTGAACTCGTCACCTGGCCACGGACGCTCTAAAATTCACCTTTTTTTTTTCTTTTTCAACACAAAAGGAGGACATGAGGGGGGGTTAATTCGAGAGCAACACCTATTCATGCGCACCTGGTCCCAGCCTATTCACTGTAGACATGAATAACCAAAACTTAAAAAAAAGTCCAAGAAACAGATCTGGTGTGGCTGATTTAGGATCCGTAAATCAATTTTCCCCACTGCTGTCTTTTTATATGACCTACATATTGGTGTGCTGATCAATGTCAGACTGTCCTGAAACCTGGCACCAAAAACATCCAAATCGCCACAGAGACTTTATTTTATCGTATCTTACAGTGTGTACGTACATTTCTTTTCATGTGTAGCACATACCCTTTATTTCCACCTGTGCAATATTTAATGTTTGAATTTCACATGTCAGATCAACAAAAGGACATATTTGTTAAATGGCAAGAAAATTATACTGTTTTTAAAATTTCCTTATAATACGAGTGCTGTACACTATATCACAATTATTTTGTTAGTGCAATATTAATCTCACAATGGAGGGCTGAAGGTCACAGTGAATGAAAAACAACAGAAAACCCTTAGGTGATTGATCACATAAAAAAATATTTAAGCATTGCTCACTATACATGTAAAATATTTTAGAAACTATAGCAGCTTTTATTTTTTCCAAAACACAGTTTTATATGTTATGTGTCAGGCTACAACATAAAATCTTAATAAAATACATCGAGGTTTACGTTTTTCAAGATGTAAAATGGGAAATATTTCTAAAAGTTCAGTCACGAAGCCCCAACAACCTGATATCGCCCCCTTTCCGAAGCAGTGTGAACTCCCAGTGCCTCCCCAGTGTGGTTTTAAACCAAAACCACTGACAGACCATAAGAAGACAGACACAAGAAGTTATGTTTCTAGTTTTCTATACCCCTTTTCAGATGTGGGAACACCCACCCTCCCGAATGCCTTCCCTGAAGCGAGCGATGAGCTGAATCATGTCGAACACCTCCCCAGCCGGCTCAGAGTGCAGTTAACATCTACGTCCCTGACCAGCTGCCAGCTACGTCTGACCTTACGAGGCCCGGGAAATCCAGACCCGATGAACGAGCGCGAGTTGGAACAGTTTACGGACAACACAGCCGCTCCAGATGTTCCTTGGGAGCAGAAACGTTTGCTGTTCATTTGGCGTGCAGGTGCCTCCACATCTCCTCTCCAGCTGTTGGTGTGTAAAAGAACGAGTGGGGGTGGAGAGGGTGGGGGGAGGGGGATTATCTCAAAATTCTTGGTGTGTATGTTCAGCCATATGGCTTTACACTTTCGTCTGTTCTGACAGCCAAACATGATCTCGCAGCCAATTTCTGGCCCGAGATTAAGGGCCCGGCAGAACGACGAAAGACAAACAAGCAGTCTGCGAGGCTACTACCAAACCGGTGCAGCTGACAGATGAAGGCAAAAGAGTGGGGAAGAAAAATTAATTTTAAACTAAAAGCTCCCATTAAAGTGCCATGCGGAATGGTTTCACACTCTCGCTTGCTTGGTTTCACATCATTACAACATTTGCAGCCCTCATCGTCTTCAAAGGCACGCCGAGTTACAGTAAATCAGGATGACAACGTGTTGGTATGTATGCCAAGTGCCAACTATTGAGTAAACCATTCTTTTTCGGCACAAAGGGAAAATGCAATTAATTAGAGGGCTTTCAAATCTTCAAAGTGAGGGGGGTTGCTGTTGCGAGCCGTGGACGCGATTCCCTGTTGCTTCGTGAGGATATGACTAAAATTCAGTCACCCCAGGCTGTGTAATTTTGCTATTACAGGATTGCTCCTTTCGCTTTAATTAGCACCACTCCAAAAGCCTGTGTGCTTGCCAGCACTTTTAAACATCAGATTCCCTACATATTTATGACAACTAAAGGCAACAAGTAGATTCTCCTTTATATTTTACTGCACTAAATATCCATCCTGGTTGCGGCATAGATACGTGAAACCCAATAGCGCTTAAGAATGTGAGGTTACAAAGTTGAGGAGGTGAAACCGAGGGCTGGTGGCTGATGTTGCATGTCGGGTGCCCATCACCGCTGTGCAGGCATTACTAACCCCAGTGGCATGCATCCTCCCGAGAGCCGACGGCTCGTGATACTCCTGTGATTCAAGCGATCGAATTCGACGATGACAGCGTGTTTTCTTTTAAAACACCACGCACAAAAAGGGCGGCCTCCCCCCCTTAACCGCTTTCTCTCCATGTGTTTCAAACCATAACCCGGGTAATTCAATAACAGTACGCATACACTATGAAGTTCAACCTGAGGGAAATGTAGCCTGTCAGCAGCCAATCACCCCTCGGACTGTTGCAACACTTGCTGGCGGAGAGATTCCTCACTCGAACGCGTCAAGAATTTATTATTTTGGTTGATGTTTGCGATGACTCTGGACTCAATCTGTCTGCGCCATCTGCCTGTCAGGACGACTCAGGCTGCGTGCGTTTATGCGCTTGCCTCTTCACATCGCTGATGTTTTAACCTCCTATTGGGTTTTTACGACAGTTCATTTATCTATGCACGATATCCGAGTGAACAATCACAATACTTGCTGTTTTAGATATCGGCAGCAAATTACAATCAAAGAGGGTCACAGCCCACCCGGCGCCTCGACACTGTACGCGAGTAAGGATTTTGAGGTTGATTCCCATCAAACTGGCTTTTTTTTTTTTAATAGCTATTAACCAGACTCCAGATGTTTCAGCATGTGCTCTCTCTGAGACTTTGAAGGCACAGATCAGAGCACAGAATTATTTCATATAACAGAAGGCCCAAGAAGAAAACATGAGCCGAGCTAAGACGATCAAATAATCCTTAGATCACACTTTTCTCTCGCTGATGTCAGGTGGACAAAGGCACAACATGCTCAAACCTCACATCTCGCTGCCATCATAGATATTAGCGCTGTACACACCTGGACGGAGGTTGTTTTATTTTTACTGTTGGGAACTGAGCAGATCTGCGAAACAGCTGGAATTTACTGCCTTGCTCAAGGGCAATACCAACAGCGAGGTGGAGGTGAGGACTGTTAAGATCACTTCCCAGACCCAGATCATAAATCGCCAGCTCATCTGCTTGGATTAAGAGAGCAACTGGAAGGATTTGGTGAAACTGTGAAGTTTTTGAGTGGTCCTTAACTTCTACCTGCAATCCGGAAACGGCTGCTTAGTTTTATGATTGTTTCAAAAAAAAAAAAAAAAAAAAAAAAAAAATGAATGGTAGAGATCTAAGCACTGCCATTCTTGTTAATGGTTGAGATGAATACTTTTCACCGACACAGAAAACTGAAGTCTGCTGGGTGTGGCTTGCATTTATCATCATCAGTTCCATTTCTGCTTATATACACACAAGATTTTTGATCTCTGATACCTATTAGTGGCTGCTTCCTTCTGATTGGATTTTCATCTTCTGGTTTACTCTTAAGACTGACTGAGATAAGTCCAAATATCTACTCTAAGAGAAAGCAGCAGGTTATAGCTGACAAATATGCAATAAAGTGTGAATATTAGCCCTTATAAACAAGTTCAAAGAATGCTCCTTTACCGACTTGAACCAACACAATGTCGTTTCTTTTCTTTTTACTACGATCTTGAGGCAGTGTACAAACCAATTCCTCTCTGAAGTATTCAAACAATACAATATTCAAAGTACCAATTGTCTTTTGTCCTTTCCTACTGCCTCCACACAAACCGAAGTAAACAATTAATCTTCTTAAACTTTTATCGGTTTATTTCTATTACTACCCAAGCCTTTCTTGATTAATTTTACAGATAAATAATAACTAAAAAAATTCTACATTCTAAAAAATGACCTAAAATTCTCTGTTCTATAGGTGGGTATGAAACCTTCTTTTAAGACGATATATAAATTGGTAATTAAACATTACTTGAGGTACAGCTACATTTTCTACAGAACTTTTCCTGAGTACAAAATGTCTGAAACTGCAAAAGTTATCAACTGTCCAAAGGGTGAAGTGACCTGGATCCAAATATATTTCTTTACGGCTCAGTATTTTCATGGGTTATGGAGACAAACAGTTAATATCTATCCATCGTTTTCTATCAGAGCCATGGGGGTGTTTAGCGGTCGGGAACACCACGAAGAGGTCGCTGGTTCATTACATGGCAAAACTGCTAGTAGCTATTGTACAATTTAATTCACTTATGTATTGTTTTAAAGCAGACATCTGCTTTTATGAAATATGTAGCATGGAATGTTCATTGGCACCACTTGGTAGATGGCTCCTTCTAACACCAGAAGAAGTCTGCTAAAAAAAATGTCCAAAACTACGAAAAGTAAGAAACGCTGTAGGGAAAACATGGAGTTCTAGTCATTTTGTTCCTTTTCTACTTCTATGTTTGTAGTTTGGTCATACCTGACTTGTTGGTTGACTGCTTGATGTTTCTATGTGAACCTAGCGTTCATTTGTATCCATATTGACGCAAGTTAACTATCCATAATCTACTCTTGGTTCGTTTTATGCAATTATGTGAGCTCAATTAGAGTCCTTTTGGTCTGATACTGGGTCGCTATCTGTCATATTGCACATGAGGAACCAGAACCAAAATTAAAACGGGATAATAGTTAACCTACGTTTTCAGAAAGCAACATACAATAAAATCAAATTATGGGTGAAATATGAACATTTATCGGCAATTTATCATTATAATTATTCAAAGAACCTGTTCACAAAATATATAAGTGCAAAATGGTTTAGTTGTAGACACAAAACGTACATATGTGAAATAGGGTTATGAAATGGTAAAGCGGTAAACTGACCAGACAAAAAAGGTAAAGCGGTAAACACTTGACAAAAAAGGCAGAGATAACCCATTTCTTTTTTATCTGTTGACATTTACAGTAACAGTGGGATACCAAGCAGTCATTCTCTTCTCAGTTGGATACAAGAAGCTGCCAAACAAGGAACGGCTTTTTTTCCCCTTGGAAATTATTTTGGATGCACTTGTTCATAGAAGTAAAATGGATTTGTTTCGCTAAGAAACTCTGCTGAAACCGATCAGACGGATGCTTCAAAATGCTTCCAAAGCCGTTTTACCATAATGAAGGCATCCATACCACCTGTCTTTCTCAAAACATGGGTTATACACACAAAAAAACAAATCCTGGTTACACATGCTGTGAAGGACCGTTGAGTACGACTTGTTTTATGTTTGTCACATCAGATGTATGCTGATTGTTCTGCTACACTTGCCTGTATACCTGTACGTCACATCAAATTTCAACCATTCCTGCTGAGGGGGCCTTTGATGCAGATGTGTGTGAAGATTCCAATAAACATTTTTTAACTCTACAAGAGAGATTCTTCAAAGGAAGGGACTTGGGGAAAAAAAGGCTAACAAGTGCGGCCTCAATGCCACATGCTCCTGTTTCTCCAACTATGTAAACTGTGGGACGTGTAATCAGAGTTGTTTAATGCAGACATCTGGCACGGACAGCATCACAGCACTGTTAAATATTTACAGCTGGGCCACAGTCTTTCACCTCATGAAGCATCACCATCTGGGCCGAAGACCAGGCCCTTCTCACTCGGCTACAACAAGGGAAACAGCTACTATCTAAAATAAGCCAAGCAAAGAGACAGCTAAATAAATATCCTGAGCTCATGAGAGAAAAATGTTACGGAGAAATCCCACCGCGAACGATGGATCCCATTAATGTTTCCTCCTGAGGAATAAATGTGTTTGCACTGGAAAACTTAAATCCCTCAGGGTGACAGCTACAGGTCCTGGCCAATGTCCCACACAGAGGATCGTTTTCTCCAGCGCAGAGCTTACACAACCGCTGACAAATGAACAGGATTGAGACAGCAACGTAAAGTTGAGAGGTGCAACTTGGTACTTTTCGTGCTGATCAAATTAGGGAGTGAGGGAGTCAGAGTGGGGTGGGGGGAGAGGCTGTTTGCCAAAGCCACAGACAACACAATGAGTGTTCAATCAAGCCGCTGCCAAAAGGGAAAACACATGTGAGACGGAGAATGGCTCTGCTCCAAGTACCAAGTGCCCCATCTAAGTCCTGATGAATTTACATCAGCCCTTGGGGCTTTGCACCTGCTGGTGATTCAGTTAATGTGCAGTCCACCTGCTCCAGCACACTCACTGACCCCCCCACCCCCACGCCCTGTGCGTTTCCAGCTGGGCGAAACTCTGAGCATCTAACTCTTTCTCTGTTTTTAGAAGGGGCGAAAAAAGATGACAAACTGCAATAATGGATAAAATGTATGAGTTCATTGCAATATATTCTCCAACGGGAGATGCTTTATTGAGGCAGGGGTAGATGGGTTTACCTGACGGATTGATAGATGAGGGGAATCAAATATTTCTCTCAACATACATCTCCCTGGGAACTGGGTTGACACAAGCTGCTGACAGGATTTTCTGCACATGAAGTTGGCCAGTAAAACATGCCGAGGACAGAACGCAGACACACAACCTGACACCCTGACACAGAAACGGGAGCAATCAGCCAGCCTCCGATTGAAGAAGCGTGCTGAATCTCATTACAGGGTTTTTCTTTTTACCTCTCGATCCTCTTCGCTGTGCCTGCTGCGGGCGTCCATTCGCGGGTGGCCAGGCGGCAGAACCCCCACCGGGTCATCCAGGTCAACCCCGGCGCGTGTCACCACAGAGTCCCGCTTCTGGTGGGTAATTTCCCTTTTCACCTCGGAGCGCAGGTCCAAATAGCAGACCAGGGTGACTGCGTGTAGGGTGAGCGACAGCAGGAATAATCCCAGAAAGACAGCGCTGCCGCTCCGACCCCTGCACTTCTTGCCGCACATGCAGGGAGCCACCCAGGGCATCACCGTGTCCGGGAAGTCCTCCGTGGGTGAAGCGTCATCGCATGCCATTATCGGAGGGAGCGCGGGTCATATGCTCCTTATCTCGGCATAATCAGCTCGTCTTGTGGCGCGTCGAGCCGGGGCTATTCATTTACGTGAAGGCTCATAGGTGCAGCAGCAGCAGCAGGTCGGCTTGCGAACTTCTCCCAGGATCTGTAGTAACAATGGATGTCCCGCCCATCTCGGCTGTGATTGGTCCAGAGCGCTGACTAATCCGGACGGTCCGGGACAGAGGTTGGGCGCTGGATTCAAAAGGGCCAGTGGTTGAGCGACACCTAATGGGAAATAGTAGGTACTACTACACGAGTTGACGGGACGCTGGGAAAGAAAATTTAAAATGTAAGGAAAGAAAAAAATAAAAGAACACCTGGATTTAACTAAGCCAGTGGTTCTCAGCAATTTTTTAACGAGGAACTAGAATGGTGAAAGCTAACTTTCACATACAAATATTTATAACGAAAGAAAACAATTATTTAGGTATTCACAGACCAAAAGGCAATATCTGCACTAAAAATAAATTCTCATTAAAAATGTAAAGAAAATATCAAAGAAAGCACATTCTCTGCTTCTTTGCTTTCTTGGATGTAAAAAAAAACTATCTTATGATAGAACCACAATCTTTACAAACTAAAACATTTCTATTGGTCTAGTCTGCCATGTTATATTGTATTAATTGCTGGAGGATTGGTTTACTCATGTTGCTGAATTGTAGTCATTTAGAGGATAGAGTTCTCCCATGACATGTCTTATTTGGGATTTCCATATTTGCAGTGAAAAAAAATCATAATATTCCCAGAAAGGTGAAGGAAAGTCAGATGTTTCTCAAAACCTCAAAACCCAAAATGCTTGCCATGCATGGAGGACAGTGGAGAAGAAGAACAAGAAAAAAAAGATTATTTTTCTGACTACTTGTAGCTCTTCAAGCTATTAATCCTTTAAGGAATGTGATGTTACAGTATTTTAAATCTCACTGGTTTTCAAACTTTTAACTGCAATTTCATTATGTTTGATATTGTTCTCTGTTAGGAGACAAGTAAAGCACAACAAGTGATCTTCCACACAGAAGATGGAAGGAAAGTAGGAAGGGGGGAACCACCGATAATCTTCCTGTGTAAAACAAAGGCTAAGAACATGCAAAGTAACGGTTCTCAAACTATGGTACTTCCACAACTAGCAGTAACTACACCAGCCTTTAATGGAACATTTTGTATGAACAACTTACAAGTTAAATATGAAGCATATCATTTACCATGAACTAAGCTAAGATTTAGAGCCAATAAGCTTAGATAGAAGGGTAAACTTTTCAGGCACACAGATATCTGGTGCAACAAAACCAAAAGACTCGTAAAAGACATGCTGTGCAGGGTATTTGAGAACCACTACAGTAACGGAAGTGGTCAACAATGAACTGGGAACAAATGGCTAAGAGTCTTTTAAGGCTGTGTTTCATTTGCATAATTCTGAGAATACAATTACAACTAACACAACTCAGCGTATCCAGTATAATAACTGCAGCTATCCTTTATGAAGCACATGCTGGATTTTGAGGACGACTTTTAAATCAGAGTAAATGTCTAATAAAAGAGTAGGGTAAAAATAAACAAAACAATGTTCACTTAAACAGTCATAATATTGTTGGTTTAAAACCACTTTTAAGTGTAGAAGGGTTGGTATTTTTCTACTTTATTTATGAGGCAGTTATTTTGAAAACAATATATTTTGTTCTCACGACTTGTTTCACGTAGGAAGACAATTAGTTACACATTGCTTTCGTTCTCCTATTCCTATGTAAAAAAAAAACAGCATCTGTATAAATATCAACCCAGTGCACAAATGAAGTTGGTTTAAATGTGTGTAAAAACCATTCGCATATAGACCACCGGCCATTTTGAGATACGATTTGCTTTTGGTTAACAAGGCTAACTAGTTAGCTTGTTTTGATTGTCTCTTCTGGACTACATATTGGAGCCTCACTTCAAAAATAAACCCAAACTATTTATTTAAGCAGGAAACTCTTTGGAAAGACAGAATTTGAAATGTTGGATACTATGAAGAGTTATTTTCACTAATTCAATAGAGGTCACAGTGTCAGCTCTTTAATCCTAACAAGAATGTGAGGGTTTTCGTAAACAAGACCTTTGCAGCGGTCTGACTTTCTCATCATGTATTAAACAACTTGACAAAAAAAAATAAAAAAAACCTCTTTGCCACCCTGGAAGAAAACATTGTGATACTGAATGTTTTAATCTTAGACAACAGTCACAGTCATTGTTTGCTATTATGTGTGGTCCAGCACAGTATTAGTGAACATGTAGGTGGTTGTTGTACACTGTGTGGTACGTTGAGGCTGGAAAATACATTTCGTGACATTTTTTTGGTGACGTAAGCATGAACAGAGATGGGTGGTCACTGATGTAATGCGTATTGTTTATACATGTGTTTTAGGGGTCTGTGCATGCTATTTTTCACCAGTGGACTTTGTTTGGCATTGTGGTTTTTTATGTTTGTGGCAGCTCATGGACTGGTGTTCCTCTGTAAATACCAGCCGGTGTTATTGAGGAAAAAAGGGCATTGCAGTTCACGATCATATTATCATCGTAGAGTTAAAAAAAACAACAAAAAAACTGTGTTGCGAAAAGCAGTTAAAAAAGCTTTTAAGAAACAATGTCACATTTTTAAATGTGAAATTTTAACGTCTGGCTGTATGAAGACAAGGCCTGGAGGAGAGACAGTGTCACAATGAGGTCAAAAGCACCATCAAATGCAGCGAACATGTGTCGCTCAGCTGGGCATGGGGAATGGTGTGACATTTATGTTAGCAAAGTGGCTACTGAGGACAATTCCTTAACCAGATTAGATGTGGCTTTGAGGTTCCTGCATTCAAAAAAATCTGAAGCTGGGACAATCTTATCCTGACGCGCTTTGATCTGCTATTCAAGGAAATAGAAGAATACTTGCACATCAGGGTTGTCCTTGAGCATCAACATGATGAAATCGGCAGCCTAATCAGGCCTGAAACACAAGCCCGCTGATGGATCACCACCTTAGATTACATTTTCGGCCATGTGCCACGACACATTTGTCTTTATTTTTGGCGGGACAAACCCTGACATTTAGGTGCGCTCGACCTACATAGAGGTAGGCGCGCTCCCTCACGGTAAAAGCTCAACCAGATAGAGTCTGAGGAATTGTTTGGGTTTTGCTTCAAATTGCAAAGAGGAAACAATGGAGAGGAATGACTTCTGGAAATCAGAAAAAGGGAGTTTTGTCACAATAAAATATTTTCACAATCTGAGGCGGGTTGTTATGGAAAAAAGGAACTGAAATGATTTATTTTGGTTTACTCTCTTCCACATTTTATTTTCCACAAGCATAAACAGTGTTATTTAAAGAAAAACTTGATCTTCAAAGGAAGTTATTCTAGCCAGCTGCCACTGAAGGGCAGCATTGCCAAGCTATAAATCATCATGACTGCATTCCTCTGTCTTGATGAAGTTAAAGAAGCATCTTCAATATATGACAAAATTTATTATTATGCTTTTGGTTTATATAGCCTCTCTGTAGACTATTGATCTAAAAACAAGCCATCTCTTCTTTCTCTGCAGTGAAGTTACCCACTCCTTTGTTAGCTTAGTAGACAGAAAAAATAAAGAGAGAAAAACATTCAAAGTAACTCTTATAGGGTCTGCAGCTAAGCCTAAGCGTGTTCGCCACGCTTCTCATTCAAGCAGCCACAATGACTTTGAGAGGCAGGAGATTCAGGGCTGCAAAAGTTAAGCGCATGCATTATCTGAAATTGTTGCCCCGTTCCTTGGTGTGTTGAAATTATTTCCCAGTATGTATGAACTAATATACAGAATTGCATTTCTTCTACCAGATCTAATTAGTTTGCTTTGGTAAATCGGGGACAGAGCTGAAGGTCAGAGACGACGTCGCCGAAGCCGATCCGCTGCCTTGCTACGAGACAACGCGCCACAACGACGTTAAACCTGTAACAAATGACCGCAGCTGGTGCTGTGATTTCTTGCTGTTTGCCGTTAAAAGGAGCAGGAATAATTCCTAAAAATGTACCCAGGACTTCCAAGCAGCGTTCATAAACGCTGAGCCACTCTATCCCCTCTGAGCTTATAACAAGATTTAGTGGCTTTCTGTGCCAGATGATAGAAGTTTGCAGGATGAATAGGTGCTCTTATATTATACCACCACAAGTCAAGTGGCGCACTGCTCAAAGATGACGGCTGCTTGGTCTTACAGCAGAGGAGTGGCTATGCAATTTATCCTTTCTCGTACTTGAACTGATAAAAGAGCAATTCGAACCCTATTTTCAATTGCTTTTACGAGGCGTAGCATAAAGGCTGGAGTGATTTTTAACTGGGAGCCCAGTACAGTTTGGTAGTACAGCAAATTGTTTCACAAAACTCCAACTCATTTGTGCCATCTTAGGCAGAAGTCTGTGCTTTAAATCCTGGCAAATTTATAGACTGTGGCATTTGATTTTTTTTTAAATCTCCACTAAATTGAACCCTGTCTGCCATTTCCATTAATTCACTCTCATTGTGAACGTCCGTCTTCATAGTCCTTTTAAGATCACACGGCTTCCTGTACTCACCGGTCTTTCTTCCCTCTGCAGCTTTTTGTTCTCTACTCTGCTCTCTTTTTTATGTTGGCTGACTGGGTTTTACAGATAACTTTCAACAGATTCACACCCAACAGATTTGTTAAATTACCAGATGGATTCAGTAACGCTTAGTTTGGCAAATATTATTATTTCTACATGTTTTTCTTAAGGAAACTCTTTGATTATTGCCAGGAAACATTATGTTTTAATCAAATTGGGATTTTAATGCCATTTAATAATAAAACAGACTTCACCAGAGTGATAAGGATCCAGGATATTTTGTTGTGCATAAGCTGAGAGATTAGATTTAAATCACATTTGACCAGAATATCTTATTAGAGGTGATGTAGATCAATCCTAAAACATTTTTAGCAAAAGGGTATTCTGCAAAGTGTTTACTTGTAGAATACAGATATGTGCCACACTTTTCAAATGTTTAGCTGCAAAAATGATTAAACCCATGTACCCGTTTCCTTCCACTCCAAATTTAGGTGCGATTTTTATGTTGGACTGTCACATAAATCTTTAATAAAAGACATTGATGTTTGTGTTTGGAATGAGACAAAAAGCAAAACTGTTCAAGAGGTACAAATACAACTGGGAAGCCGTATGTGTCACAATAACGCCTAGCTTTGATATCACACTTTCTCTTTGTTCCTTTGACACATAGGAAACAAAAAAGATAAGAGTGAAGTCTAACATCCACTGTTTAAGTAAATGTAAATTGGTATCTTCTCATAGCTTAAATTGTTGGTGTATGGTGGATGTTTCAATGACAGACATAAAGTGTTTACATGTTTTACTAAAAGTTTTTGAGCCCAAGAGCAGTTTTCATTTGCCAAAACAGTTTAATAGAATATATTAAACAGGGATGTTTTTCTGAAGAGGCTGTCATGTCTCGCTTTGCCTCAAGCTCAGCAGTCCTCCTCTGTGAGTAACCTTTTCCAATGCCCTGCAGCCCCATCAGAGGAGACATGATTCTGCTATTGTACATATTAATGAAAACCAGCAGATCTGGAGGCCGCAGCACATGCTCACATGGCACAAAGTGAAGATCCAGTGACACACAACGATTCATTTGTTCCCTCGCTGAAGAGCTCATTAATGTGTTGCCACTAAAACTGTGCTCTTAAACTGAAACCCTTTGAATACATGACATTTTTTTAACGCTTCGATAACTAGGGTCTTGGGTGATCTGGCACTCAAATAAAGAAACCATTTGCTAAAACAATTTCATAATTCCCCTTACAAAGTTCATGAATATTTGCTTGTGTGGGCTGATGAATACCATGTAAACTCAACCTGACATGGTTGTGGTTATTGCAACAGGGTTACAGAGCAAAGCCTGCCTTTCTGGTTTGCAGCTGAATGTGAAAGGACACATTTAAAATTGCTGGCACATGTTTTATGTCTTTTTCAGCAAAGAGAGTTATGTTTCTAAGAGAGGCAAATAGTTCTCCTTTTTTATAGCAAGCTGGCATAATTTCTGGAGGACTTCTGCATCTGATGTGCGCCGAGTAACGCAAAGCCACTTGATAACTTTGTTTTGCTAACATGACGCAGAAACCAAAGTTTGAGATCAGAGGAGTTAGTATTTATTTTTAAAGGTATTTATTTGTAATGGGATGTGATCGTTATTATAAAAATGAAATCCTTATTGGGATTATCTAAATAATCTAAATGTTTAAAAGTAGGAAAAACTTGATGCAAAAGCTGGACTTCAAAGATAGAAAAGAACTAAGAAGGAAAAACAAAGAGGATTAGCAGAAACCCCAGGAAACATAAAATATCTTTAATGAGTCTAAGTAACTGCGACAGACTGGCGACCTGTCCAGGACGTACCCTGCCTCTCGCCCGGAACGCCAGCTGGAGATAGGCACCAGCAACTCCCGACCCCATTAAGGGATAAAGGGTGTAAGAAAATGGATGGATGGATGGAGTCTAAGTAACCATAGCGACTGGATACCTTGTAATTAGTTCAGATATAATGTGGAAAAGTTTCCTGGATAATAATAATAGTACATGCATGTAAAAACTTGACTCTACCATTGTAAATATTGTTAACAGGTAGAAAACACGTCATAAAAAATTTGAGGACAACAAAACAAGTAAAGATTACAAGTCAAGATGTTTTTAGTGTGTTTTTAACACCCCTGGTGTTTGCCATCAGTTTCAACAAGTTCTGGTTCAAATTGAAAACTCTTAGTTACTCATCGCTTTTTTGGCTGGACAAATCTAGCACAATCTGACCACGCATATGTCATTTAACCAGAATGCATTGCAGCATAAATAACATGGCGACGTCCGTGTGGCAATCTTTTATTAAATAATAAAAAAAAACAGCATAAAGTATTTTGTTGTGCTGTTTTTACATCTCAAATAAATATTACTCAGATAAAGTCTACTATTACAACTAATCATGGATCCCTTTAAGGTTTCTACAAACTAATCTGTATCATATTTATAAACTGAAGCAAGACTACAAAGTTATTAAAATAAAAACATATCTTCTCCAAAATGGAAGAAACCTAGATACGACTGGGTGATCCATCAGCAGGGTAATATTACATTTCGTAAAACTATTTTCCAAATCCGCGCCACAAAACTATTGAGCATGTGTGGGAAAAGTTTACGACTCACCAGTTTGAATATATAGAAAGCATTGTTCATTTTCGTGGAAAATTTGTGTAAAAGCTTGAATATAACAAAAGGAATGTGGTTAGGATAACAATTGGTTAGGGATAGTTATCCAATTAGAGATTATGTACATTTCTGAGCATGTGTGTGTAATTTTGAATCTGTGTGTACTAGAAAAAAATCCTTAATAATAACAAGGTTATTTGCCCGATTGTTAGTTTACATGATTATTCAAGATTAACTTCCTGAAAGACCCAAAATAGTTTGACATTCATGCCTGTGAGTGCATGAAAACCTCACACAGGAACTGTATTTCAATCAGTCTTAATGTGGAAATTGCGATCATTGCTGCCTGATTAATTCTGAGATGAGAACAAATCCGACGTTCATTTTTAAACGGGGCAAAGTCCCAGCTGCGGATGAAAGTGCAGTGAAAAACCAAGTTAAAGGACATTAAGGATTCTGAAGAAACGAATTAGCAGACTGTTCGCCAGTCACATCCAATATGTCCCGCCACCACGTTTAACAGTTTGTCTTTTTAAACATTAGATTGTCCCCAACCCTCTGCAGGTACAGTTATTGAGATGTAACGGAGACTATCCTCTTGTACACACTTGGATACCCTGCACAACCTGTGAAGCCAGTGCCAGTAAAGATGTGAAATATGAGCGAGATCTCTGTTTATATGAGCCTTTATATGTGCCAGGATGATGGTTTACAGCCTCTGTGTTCCCGGGATGTTTTCCACACTGCTTGTTCTAAGGCTCATGCGAGTCTGCCATCTTCAATAAACAGTCACTACTCTTATCAAAACCTCTAAGCCAGACCAACAGCATGATTAAGAGGCACACCTGAGGTGAACCCAAAGGTAATTTACCCTGCAGGTTCCATTTCTCTGCTGCCCCCTCTTTCTTTATTTCTCCCCGTCTTGCTTGTTTAGATTTTCTGTAGGTTCGGAATGACTACGATGTTTTGGAGCATATTTCCATGCCCTTGATTTGACTTCAGTGATCCCGGTATGAAATCACATCCTGGTAATGCAGGACTCTCGTATGTAAGGGATTTCATTTTTGCACCATGACCTGAGTCCATTTTACGTGGCACCATGTGCTTTGTCGCACATTTTTCCAGTCTCCCTCAATCTTTCTCTCGCTATCAGTCATGCCTTTCGAAAGATAAATGCCCGTTTGCTCAGGTCAGTGTTCATACTTTTTTGCCTCGCGGGGTGACTTCACCTGCCCTCTTTAAGATGAATGACTGCAGTGCTCTCTGTGACTTCACTTAAACAACACAACCCCCATTTCTTCCTTCCAACGGCTGAATGGACAGGCTAAAAAAAAACAAATGGAAAGCCAACAGCTGAAGGTAATTGTCGTTGTGCTTAGCAGGGAAACGGAAAACAAGTTGCAAAGAAGTTAATTTTAGCACACAATGATAAAGAGGTGGCGATGGCTTTAAACACTCGAAGCGACCCAGCTCATTTCAAAGTGACGGTAAAAGAAAAAATAGCAGACAAATAAACTGTGATGCAAATATATCCTACCCTTTTCGTATTGACCATAACCATAACAGAAGTCTGTTTCTGCCAACAGCTGTTCCAACTCTCAACCTAAAACTTTACAAATGTGATTATTGCTTTAGAAACACCCACGTTTTAGTCTGCAGGTCTCTGAGGAAGGTTCTCCTTCACCCACTAAGTCGCTGCCGGAGCAGCGGGGAGTTCATAAAGTAAAGTATTAATGTCGCTCTACCAGGCATCTTCACACTCTGATGAATTTAAAAGGCAGCGAGAGACAGCCGGGTGAGGCATGGGTACGGTGATATACAGACAACGTGCCGCCTAATGTTGTGTCAGTGAAGGACGGTCCCAGGTTTAGAAACCTGGCTTTACTTTGACACCTCTGAGGATTATGGGCCTATTTATGTGTGGATCCTTTGTGAAGGCAGCTAATGGAACCGAGCTGAGTCATGTTATGCCAACAGTGCATGAAGTATATCACATGACATTGTGTCTTATTATATTTTGCACACTGTATAATGTTGTGTTGTATCACATTCTAACACATGTATAATAAAGTAGTGCTTGATCATGCATTTGTATGTAATGGTATCATATTGAATTGCATCATTAATCATGTTGCATGTCATTGTATATTATATTCCTTTTTTTTTTACATATCTCACTTTTATTTCTGTTTTTAACTATATGTCAGTGGATTATATCATATTGGATTCCATAGGATAGATTGGATGTTGCACCCAGTTTAAATTCCCTTTCTTGTTTGTTTATATCACATTTTATATATGAAGAAAATATTCAGCTGAGCAAATGGACTGCAATTGTTTTTGCCAGTTTATAGTTTAACTAGCAGGTTGCAACAATTAGATATCTTTGCAGGTTTGCCAGTGGAGGAAAAAGCATGACTGTGCATAATTACGTACCTAACAAATGACTGATTATAATCAAGGATAATTTATCAGCTGGATGAGAAGTCACGCAATCAAAAGTCAGCAGTATTTATTGTCTTGAGAGATTTCTTTCTTGATTATTTCAGACTGATAAACAAGCTATCGTAGCTACCCTTTATGTACCCTTCAGTAAAAAAAATAGATTTCGTGAAAAAGAACCAATTTTTAATAATCTAAAATATAACTCAAAGCATCCAACCCGCACAACTGAATCCATGTCCCTAAGTTCGCAAGTAAGAAAAATTGTGTTGCAGTATTTAAAAAGAAATATAAAAACCCTCTCTTGATGGATGATTGTCCAATAGTAATTTGTCCCTGGAGGACGAGAGTGCATGCTATCAATTCTGCAATACATGAGGCTACAAATGCTCAGCAATAGACTGTTTTGGTAAACAAGGAGGGGGAAAAAAAGATTAATGGGCCGACGTTTGCTTAGAGAAAGGCAGAATATTTCAGTCAAGAAAATTACAAAGATCCCTCATTCAGACATGTGAGTAATTAGGAAAATTGGCTCCTTAACATTTTCAAAAGCAATTCATCGTAGGTTTATTTCCATGGGAAATGATAAACATGAGTTCACTGATGAACTCTGACAGTTTTACAGTAAATATCTAAAGGTCAGCTTTGCCTTAATCCCAAACGTTCTCATCTTGAGCAACATGTGAGTGTATCGAAAAATGGAATTTAATAACTTGATAATTCTCTGTCCTGAATCACATTGTTTATAAATTCACACCCACATCCACAGGATTTGACATCTTACCTTAATAAATATCAGTACAGTGCCTGTACTTTTATTAGACATACTGTGGCATCTCCCTAAAACAAAAAATGATCTGGAAATATTACTTACATTGATTTTGTAAAGACCGGCATACTGACCCTGGGCTTGTCAGTTTCTGTTAGCTAAAAAACAGCAGCATCAAAAACCAGACACTTCGGATATCGTAAGTGAACAAAGCTCTTCTCTGCATGTACCGATGCAAACAAAACCTATCAAAGAAAGAAAAAAAAGAACAAAAATGAACAAGCAGGTTCGAGAAATGCTTACTGCGGTTCAACAAAATGTACAAAATTAGAATTCATGGTAACATTTGTGGATGCTTTGTCCCGTGATTTAAAGAATGGAGAAAGTGAATGTTAGTGTATGGTTTAAAATGACATCGGTGCATTAGTCTACAAGGCCTGGGTAAGTGCAGCCCAGTGAAGGAACCATTAATCATAAATCATTCCTACAGGTTCTTACTTGCCTTTCGCAGAGCTGTTTGTTGTTTAAGCAGTAGAATAAAAACAGCACAGCAAAAAGATTTCTAACAACTACAACTCACCCAGTTCAGTTCCTATTGTTATTATTTTCTTATTCAATTTGTCAGACTGAGAGTTTTCCATTGTTTTCTGGGAAAATGAGGGCTCAGCTTAGCGGGAACTTAAGGTTCTGCCGTCTTTTTTCTGTGACTGACAAGTTGAAGTAGATTGTCTCGCACAGCATGAGCAAACAAAGGCAGGGGTAATTTATATGTGGCCAAGGCATCGCTGAATGTATCATTAGTTAAATCAGCAATCCAGAAGGCCAACCTCTCTCTCAGATTTAGAGCCATGATCCGAGTTTCTAAACTATCATCATTTCCCATTGAGCCCAGACAGCCTGTCACTGAATTGCAGAGATCATTCAGATCATCCACACATTTTTACGTTTTGTTTTATATTTGACAAAGAGGAAGCACAAATGATAACATGGTTTTGTAGTTATCATTTGTTTTTTTTTTAGAATCGCAGAGCCACCTGATGCATCGCTTACAGCAGCACGTCTCTGGCAGTTTTTCCATAGGTAGAAAGTTTAATGTTTGCCCATTCTCATTTGCAAAGTAGCTCAGGCTAAGTCAGAACCTGACTTAAAGCATGTCAACGGAGGGTCGTCTACTTCAAAGCAGCAACATTACCAAAGCAGCAAGAGTCCAAACACGAGCGAAACGTTGAACGAGGAGAGTCGGACTGGTGTGTGCAGCGGCAAACTTCACTTTAAAAAACACTTTGGTTGGAGCGTACGCACAGCCTTTAGACAGTTGTTCCAGTCTTGTCCCTGTTTCCTCGTTTGCTGCTTGCTTCCCCCTCTTATTTCCACTCCTTTAATATTACTGTCATATAAAGCCCACTAGAGTCAAAAACATTAAAAAGAAAGCAAAAAACACAGGGATGGGTGTTTGGATAAAACCAAGGTAGAATAGAACCTTTATAGTACAATTATATTCCAACAGCATTACAGAGGAGCATTGTTTTAATGAGTACTGAAGGTGGAGCGTGGGAAATAGCACAAGCTTCTTAAAGAGACAAAGGCCCAATTTTAAGGTGTCAAGTTACAAAGTAAAACGTCTCAACATTATAACAACATTTTATAGCAACATTCAGTTGCTATAAAAATAAACAGTATTTTTATAGCAACTGAATGTAACAGAGCTACTTGATTGTGGCATTGTGTCTGGAAAGTACATAATCATCAATACTGTCAGCACATTACTTATTCACGGCAATCTAGCATTATGTTAAAATCTGATAAATAAATTAAAAAAAAAAACATTTAAAGGAGTACTTTTAAAGTTTTTGTTGTCTATATTTCCATCTGACCTTGAAAAGCTGCTTCAAAGCGCCAACTGTCACTTCGCGTTCCGACTTTCTTGCTGATGACCTCAGCTCTTCCTTGCCTTCTACTTCCTTCCCTCCATCTCATTATCTCTCCAAATATCATAACTTATTCAGAAGCTCTTAAAAAAAGGCCGACTACACCCTGACACAGCAATATCCCACCAAGAGTCTGCCAGTTCATTAAAAAAAACCTCATCAAACATGCACAACACAAACACACGCGCGCACACGCATACACACGCACATTTCCGGCTAATTCAGCTTTCTGGAAGCATCGCCTTGTGTTGCTAATAAGTTTCACTTAGCTCCCATCGAGGGTCCTGTGGTGCAAGGTCTGAATCTGATGGGGGTTCAGGGAGCGGGGGGGGGGGGGGGGACTTTGTGGGAGCGCAGTGCAGCGAGTGGAACTGGCTATGTTGTCAACAAACCTGCAAACAACCTGTGCAGATTTGCCCTGTCGTCGCAACCAGGAACGCCAGCTTTGAAAATGTTTTACATTATGCTATCAACTGTCACGTACCCTAATAATTTCCCGCTCCTCCTGGCATCCCGCTTTTTTAAATTGCCTGCACCTGGCCGCCATGTTGGTTGCATGTTTTTGATGAGAATCACTTGCCAAGAAGGAATGCTTTTCACCGGTTTCTCAGTAGAATAGCTTAGAGCTTTATTAGGGACCATACGTCCTTCTGACAACAACTGTCGTCGTGTTAAATCCCATATGCAGCTGTGTGTTAGTCACAAAGTCTCACGATTTCCCTTTACCTGCGTGTGCGTGTGTGTGCTGTGTTGGGTAAGCAGCCCTCTTCAGGTTTATTACCTGGCCATGAATCATGAGCCTTCATTACAGCCAGCTCATTGTGTTCTGAAGGTTAAGCAAACCAATTAGAGTTCTCCACACGCCGATGGGGTTCTCAGCAACAACTGCATCCCCACATCTTGCATTTTAAGCAGGAGAGATGGGTGGGAGGGGTCGAGGATTAAAGAGAACCGGGAAGCGACAAAGCAGAGGAAAAAGAAAGGGTTAATGGCCGAGGATGCAAGGGAAGAAGACCGAAAATGTGAGAAGAGGAGAAAGAGCAGGAAACTATGCGAGAAAGAAAAAAGAAAGAGCCTATTAAAAGAAATGACACCGTCATGGTTCTCTGAGCAGCCCTGTGCTTAATGCTCTCTGGCTGTCAGCACCACAGTCAGCAGCGCTGGCTGGCTGCTCCCAGGGGGACGCTGTGTTGCTCCGTGCTCTCCATTAACTTTGCCGCTTATTAGAACAGATATCAGAAAAAGATGCTGCCAACCAGAGAGCAGGTCCGGCAGACTGTGGCGCGCTGTAATATTGTAATATTAAGTTAAAGGTTTTTTTTTTTTTTTTTTTTTTTTTTTTTTTTTTTTTTTTTGAAGAGGAAGGTGATACGGAAGAGGATTAGGGCCACTGAAAAAAAATAAATAAAATAAAGTCAGACTTTTTTTTTCAGGAGCCCAGAAATTTTTTTCTCTGAATTCAGAGGGGAAAAAGTAAAAAAATAAAAATTAAAAAAATCAGTAGCCCCCCCAAAACATGTTTTTTTCAGAATTCAGAGGGGAAAAAAAGTGACCCTGGGGCCCACTCTTTTTTGCTTCTGAATATCTGACTTTTTTTTCTCCCAGTGGCCCTAATTCTCTTCTGTAAGGTGGGGATCCTTAGTGTGTTACATTTCTTCAAACTCTCTCGTTTTTTGTTTTTTTTTTCCGCTCACATTCTAACAACACCTGCACTGAGCTTGACTGATGCAGATGCCTCTTTAGTCGTCACCAGATCCATTTTCCTTGGATCAATGAGTAAATGAGTCTGTGAGGAGGATGCACAAGCTCACACTCTTCTGCTTTAGGAACAATCTGAGATTTGAGAAATCATTAGTCTCAATGGTTGATTTTCAAAATTATTCGGACCCCTTAAAAGTTTTTTTTTAAACTTAATAATCAAACACTTCGATTGTTTAAATGGTATTTTGTGTCATAGCTTTGTTTTTCTTAAAGGAAAATTATGAAGTGGAAGGTATAGTCATCTGGAAATAGCTCAAATCTTCAAATATTTGAAACTCTAACATGTTTTTAACTGCCTAGTTTAATAATTCATAGACCAACTATACCTTAATGCATGGTGGGAACTTCCTTGGTACTAGAAGCAAATATCTACAGTCTTCTTCATCTCGCCTTTTCAGGATGCAGCCAATCAGCACCAAAAAATATAAACGACGCTCCTGGATTGGCTGCTTTGCAAGAAATAGTGTGTCAAACAGCTTAGCTACCAGCTATTTCAGCTTCTCTTGCTGCCTTTTCTTTTAATTTGATTTTCTGATAATAATTTTGAGATACATTCCACTGAAAAATCCCCAAATACTGAACCACGAATAAGAGGGGTGTCCATGGCAAATGGTTTTGAATTTTTTTTCTAATTACGCTCTAATTTAATTTGCTTTTTGTAGGCCTCAGTGGTTTGAGGAAAAACATTAGTGAACAAACAGCAACTTTAAGATTAACAATAGTTTTAAATCAACATCCCAGACTTTTCCCGTTTAGTGACAGATAACAGGACATCTGGAAAATGAAGGAGTATGACGCAACTGCAAATTCACTGACTGGAGGGCATTCATCAGAGAATCAGCTCAGAGGCACATGGTAACTCTGGAGGAGCTGCAGAGAACCACAGTTTTGGTGGGAGAATCTGTCTATTTCTCCACTAACTTGACATTGTTTAAGAGAAGGAAAAAAAGCAACAATTAACAAAAGAAATTAGAGGTCCTAGTTGCAGTCATGTGAGGGTTGCAGCAAACACATGCATAAAGGGACATAAAAAGGCAAATACTCGAATGCTACATGTGAAAGAAAAAAACAACATAGTTTAAATTAAATTGTATTCATGTGTTAAAATGATGTAATCAAAATTCAGATCCAATCGAGAATCAGAGAGAAGATTTGAAAATCGATGTTCTCTGTGGCTGTGCAAAGCTGGTGGGCATTTAAAGCCGTAAATAGTCCTGAGTCAGAGGTGCTGACTGAGACTTGTCATAGGTTTTTTATTATAAAAGAATATATTGCTTTTATTTGCACTTTTACTTCCAGTTTTACGAATACCTTTTACTAGTTGATCGCATGAAATTGCAATGAAACACATTGAGATTTGTGTTTCATTGCAATGTGACAAGATGAAAACAATTTTCTCAGAGCGCGAACACCTCTGAAGGCTCCGTATTGTGGTGGGCACATTAAGGATTAAGGTACGCTGAAGCAAACGACGGAGGGAGGTTTGAGAAACGCTAAAATTACAGCTTTCATCCACATGCAAAGTGGATTAAGCTCCATGAAATGTGCTCTTTTCAGAGCAGCATAAAGAAAGGTCATTGCATTTGTGAATCAGAGAGGAGGAGTAAAATTTAATACCATGTGACTTTATTAGGCTGCTTTTCAAATCTTGCGAAATGTTGAGTTTACACAATCACTGACCTTTTTTTCTACATATGTTATTATTTCACATACGAGTCAAGTATGTGTGTGTTAACTGATTTTTCGTATTTCACACTTAGAAAGATGGAGGTGGGGAGGAGCAAAACTGGGAGAGAGAGAATGAGCTCATCCAGGAGATATAAAGATGAGAGACCAGGAACGGGCGGATGCTGGCGCACTAAGTTGCCATATTAGCATTTCAGAGGGAATAGCAAAAGAACCAGCGAGGAAACTAAAAGGCTGGTTCAGCACTGACAGACAGACCCAAGGACTAATGTTCAATAAGGAAAAAAAAAAAAAAAAAACGCTTCTCCTTTCCTTCTTCTTCTTTCTCCTGCTTTTCTGTTTTTCCTCTCAGCTGCACTCAGTGCAGCTAAAGATGAATGACTCTCAGAGCGTCATTATGTTGACGCTCTGAGAGACGCTTTTCTGCTCTAATCGCTGTTGGTCACACATTTCTGACCAGTATTTTTACTAAGTTACATAATCTTCTTTGTCTTTTACAACCATGAAAAGCACATTTATTTACCTTCCTATTAAAGAAGAGTAAAAAAAAGCAAAGAAAAAAAACACATGAAATTAAATGTATTTTTGTAGAGGCAGCAAAATCATACACTGATAAAAATGTATTATTTTCAGAGGGAGAAATAATACCTTGCCACAACTATTGGCTCTCCTAAAACCTTTGCCACTCTTAGATTGTGGTAAAGGAGGAATTTTTATGTGACCTTTACTATTTAAAATTGATCACTTAGGAAATTTTGGTTGGTAATCCATTACTTTCCATTTTCCAGGGGTATAAATATGAATACCATGACACAGAGGTTCACCTGTCTTAGTCGCTAGTAATAAATGGAAAAACAGGAGAACATCCCATTCAAGAAAGGCTGAATATGGCCACCTTAGCTATTAAAAAAAAAAAAAAAAAACTTGCCCATATATCTTGGTATAAATATAGTGGAAAAACACCAGAGATGTGTTTGTCATTATTGTTTTTGAAAAGTTGCACATTGGATAAACTAAATAACCAAACATTTCGAAATGTTTTTATTCCTAAAACTGTATTTTAATGCTAAAGGCAGGCTCTGCTGCTGCATGATGGTCCAGTGTTACATACTCTATCTGTGCATTGCCTCTAATGCAACACATGATGAGTTGTAAGTGCACTCCATAGCAGATGAAAGCTTCTCCTGAAAAATGCCTGAATTACTGTGAAGTCAAGGGAACAGCGATGTCATAAATACTGATGTTTTTTATTATTATTGAAAAAAAGATTTAAATCTCTGATTTATCTCTGTATTCATTTACAACCTATTTCGTCCTGTGTAAATGCTTCAGAAGCTGAACTCGATGCTCTGCTCCCTGATATAGTGTCGCTTCAGGAGCTGGTCTGGCACTTTGCACAGTAGTTGTCCCCCCATTCAGTTAGATTTCCTTGAAGCAGGTTGAGGCTCTGGGGTCACAGCTGCCGCCTTATCAGCTTGACCTGTTTTAAAACGCCAACATCATCAGAGGGAAAGAGCCTTGAAATGCATGTTAGTGCTGAGCTTCGTATTTCAATTCACAGCCCTCTAAAAGCCTCACTTACTGCAACCTGATAACAGCTCCAGGTGTCTGGGTGACATCCAAATAGCTGTCTTTAGTCTTCGCTGGGTTAGAGCTGCTCCATTTTTGAAGTCGGTGCATGCACTGGCCCTCTTTCTCTCCCTTCCCCCACCCCACGGTCTGTTCTTCCCTTCCTGTCCTTCCTTTCACATATTTACTCATTTCTCCCTTGCCTGGGAATCTTCTCCTAAAGACATTTTCTTCTTCTTTTTTTAATAACAGAACGACTCCCCATTGATAAACATGCTGCCTGAGTTTCTTGTCAAAGACACTTCTGCCTGCAGAGTTTTTTTTTTCTCTCTGCACCTTTCAGCTTCAGTTAAACTGCAGGATGAGATGAGACTCATATTTACTGAAGTCAGCAGTTTTATTATGGCTTATATTGCTGTGGAAGCTGTGGGTTCCATATAATTTCTTTGTAATGCCACATCTCTTGGGACAGTTTGTATAGGATGAAGTAAAACCATTAAATTCCTTTTCCATCGCCGTGCTCCATTCGTACATTATTCATACTGGGTCATTTTGGGTAAATTACTTCGGGGCATCCCTGTTCTCATATAGAACCTGTGCATTGTGTACATTGCACATTTTGTTGTTCGGAGTCCAGCACAACCAAGAGGTTTAGTTGGAGCTCAGAGATTTTAAATTTAAGGCAATAAATCTTTGGACACATAATGCTCACAGCCTTTGTTCTTATATCGCAGCCATGGGTGTTGATGATCTCCCTGGATGTACCAACGGAAAAGTTTGATTCTTGTACGAGTGTTTTATGTTCTTTTAACTTTTACAGCAGTATTTTTCAACCACTGTGCTGGTACACTAGTGTACCGTGAGTAATTGTCAGGTGTGCCATGGAAATGATCCAATTTCACCTAAGGTACCATATTTTCCAGACTAAAAGCCGCTACTTTTTTCCTACACTTTGAACATGTGGCTTGTAGCCCGGTGCGGCTTTTGGTGGATTTTTCTTCAACCACCAGGGGGCGCTCTAGCAGAAAGTGAATCATTGGAAGTCAAAATTGGAAATCAAAGAAGAACGCACTAATTTTCATTTAGAACAAGCACATGCTAGCAGCAGGCATGACAGGGAAATGTTTTCAACCTCATGTGATGCAGCTTCAAAGTTGAGGAGTATCGATCTGGCAGTACAGGAGGGAAATAAAGCCACTGCACGTAAGCTCAGCGTGAACAAAACTGGATTTGGAGATGGAAGACTGTGTCCTTAATATATCCAGCAGTTATTAGGAAGCAGCCCTCTGCTGGGTCCTTATGGAAAGCGGCTGATATATGTGTATATAATTTGAAGGTACGGTTTATAATATGGTACGCTCATAGTCCGGACAGTGTTTTTGCTGTAGTAGTGACTAGTGGCGTAACCATGTAATTTTCTTACCACTAGATGGCAGTAGGTACAGAGCATTTTACATTAAAACAAGAGAACATGACAGTGTTGTGGCTCTGTTCAGGTGTGTTTTTGAAGGGGACATGTTAAGTGCAATTTGAAATAAGAAATGTAAGATATGCATGGAATCTGACCACTCATCTTTTAGTTAATTCAAACTGATTGGGTTCCTGTTACAGACAAGAGTTTTTGTGAACAGGATTTAGGGGATAGCATTGTCTGCTTTATCTTTATATACCAATAAATATGCAACTTGAAGCCCTCTAAGCTGACATGATGTGATTCAGAGGGTTCAATAACAAACCAGGAATTACCAAAGCTCTTAAAGCTGCAGAAACGCCAGGGTTGCTGTCTAAACTGGAGTAGGAATGAGGACCAAGAAAGAAGTGCCTTTGAAGCAAAGTTTGCTACAGACTACAAGGAGAAACCAAATGCCTTCTGGGAGGAAAAACCTTGTTCAGGTGAGACCATGATGGAGCTGTTTGGCCACAATTACAAGAAGTATGTCTAAGCAGTTAATGTGGGGCTATTAAACCTAAGTACACGAGACCAACTAAGCAAATTCCACATCGGCATGTTTTAAACATTTTCCTGCTTTATCCCACTGACCAAATAAAAGAGTTATTTGCAGAGTTCTGTGGAACTTGATGGTAGCCTCAGTTTATAATTGAGCAATCTGCATTTATTTTGTTAGAGAAGAGAAACATAAATGAACATATGGGATTTCTATCCTTGTGGACCGGAGTTCCCAACTTCAGTTTTTCACTAATTATAGCTGGTAATTGGAAAAGACATCAATGTCACTCGAACATGGAATGTTTTTTTTTCTTTGCAGTGAAATTTTTTTTCTCTTGGAAAAAAAAAATTAGTAATGGACACAAATCATGTATTTGATCTCAAGTTTGTTGCTAACTTTACGGAAATTAAAATTTACGTTGCATATAGTTGCACTAAAAATAAACACAAAAACCTGAGTACAAAAGTTAATTTGTCAGAAATTGCTCCATCTTATTTGGCGGTTTCTACTTTACCTTTAATCATTATTTAAGAGAAAAATATGAAACAAATTTAGCCCTGATCACAGAGCAGCACAAAACCTTAACTGAATGGTTTAGGGACTTTCTTAAGAGTCATAATTGAGGCACATATAGTGGTCTGTGTTGAGAAATAGTGATTCTATCTGCAAATAGAAATAACTTATTTTGTCATTCCAAAATTTAATTTCCTTTCATTTCCAAAAATTTAGCAGTAACACCAGTGAAGTTATAGTAGATTTTGGAACTTCACTGCCATAAAAATACACAAATCCCCGACATGAATAAACTGGAAGTTGATGTGAATGCAAATGCCAAAAAGAAAGTCCCCCTCCCCTCCTCTGAACTAGCAGCAGACTTGGGATGTGTGTGCCGGTCTGACCCAGTTTCTCCATTATCACAAAATGTCGAACATGCAAAACTGGAAAGATGAACCCTAAAATGAGAAGATTCAGAATATCCCCGAGGCATGTGGCTGGAATAAAATCTACCCAGCCCAGGCAATCAGTATGCCAAGGAGGAAGACATTCAAGTCTTTTTCGTATATTCATGTTTCACTCGTCCACTTGCTTTCGTTTCGCCCTTGCCTTCTCTCACCTCTTGGTTTCCTGTCTGAGTGGCTCTTGTCCCTGCAGACCCTCGGGCGCGCTAGGTAATCGAATCACGAGGCAAGTATTAGTTAGACAGAGAGGATGTGAGCATCTTCTTTCTAAAGAGGCTGATGTCTTTTGATTGCTGCAAGTCATAACCTTCAAAACGGTCATCGTCTTATAACCAGAATGACATCGCCGCCGCCAGAGCATCTGATTTAAAGATTCTGCTGGGATTTTTATTGGGAGCAACCATTTCTGGCTTCCTGCACCACGTGAAAGAAATATATGGCTGCTTAGAGAGCTTGGGTTGCTGTACCTAAAGAAAGCATGAAAATGCGCAAAATACAGAAAAATAGGTTGAAACTTGAATCCGTTTGAGAGCAAACTTTACTTGCAGAACACAGAATATAGGTTCAGATTTTTTTTTAATACTTGTTGAGTTTGTTATTGTTTTTAAAAGTATGTCATTCAGAGTTAAAATTAAATCGGCAATCATTAACATCTGAAGTCGTATAAATACATTCAGAAAAAGGACTGAATAGATTGCCATTTCTGAAACTTTCTGAATAAAGTAAATGTGTTTTTTTTTTCATGCTACGCTATGAGGAAATAATAGAAAGTGCAAACTTAGAATACATTCCTCTAATTTTCACAGACATGGAAGAGCTTCAACATTTACGTAATTAACTATGCTGAAGTTTTTATTTTCTAAAGTTAAAAGCTGAAACGATGCTGCCGATGCACATTCATAAAAATGAGCTAGAAATCTAAAAATATCAATCCTCTCCTCCTTCCAACTGGAGTCCACACACACACACACACAGTCTTACGCTGCTATCTAAGTGGGGACTTTCCATTGACTTCCATTCATTTCTAAAGCCTAAACCTAAC